>QANW01009176.1:0-10631 GCA_003254865.1 Dryas drummondii | reverse complement strand
TTTTTTTTTTTTTTTTTTTTTTTTTTTTTTTTTTTTTTCATTTTTCATTTGTGTAATAGTCGCTTCTGTGGTTATTGTAGAACAGTTAAATTGCTAGTGGTTGTACTTCTATGTTCTACTTAGAAATTGAGTATTGGTAGGTATTGAGAATGAATCCATTTTTGTTGGAGAGACATTGTAGCGTGGTCATTTCTTTGTTAGACAAGGTGCTTGATACTTACAAGCCATTAGTTGAAGCACACGGACCACACAGACACACAGGCACGCTCACTAGAGAATAGTAATTGTAACTCCATTGTAGAGGGCAGATAATTAGTAGGCACACTCAATTTAAAGTTTGTGCATTGGAGTCAAAAGTAAAATATCTTGCTTCTTTTCTTGCATCTGGGGCAGGGGGCTAATTGGAGAGCGTACAGTAAAACGATTGCGGCTATCAAAGGCTCTGACAATACCTGAGAACACTACTATTCAGGAAGCTTGTCGTCGAATGGCTGCTCGTAGAGTTGATGCTTTGTTGTTAACTGACTCTAATGCATTGCTTTGTGGAATACTTACGGACAAGGTATGACTAGTGACCATTTTCCAAGAAGATACAGTACTGTAAAAGAACTTGCTTGCTACATTTTCATGGATTTTATTAGCTGTAATGTTTTCTATGCATGTATTCCTTTATGTGGTTGAAGGATATAGCAACAAGAGTTATTTCTCGTGAGCTTAATCTTGAGGAAACGCTTGTTTCTAAAGTTATGACAAGGAACCCAGTATTTGTTCTTTCTGATACTCTTGCTGTTGAAGCCCTTCAGAAGATGGTGCAAGGTTAGTAATAAATGAGAGAGAAATTTATTTTTTTGGCGTACTATCTGTTTGTGCATGAACTTTGTATATGTTGCTGATTTCTGCATTTACAGGAAAATTCAGACATTTGCCTGTGGTGGAGAATGGAGAGGTCATTGCTTTACTTGATATAGCAAAGTGTTTATATGATGCTATTGCTCGATTGGAGAGGGCAGCTGAGAAGGGAAAGGCTATTGCTGCTGCTGTGGAAGGTGTTGAAAAACATTGGGGCACATCTAGTTCTGGTTGGTAGAGAGTTTAGTATTTTTCTTTTTAATTTTATATTATACTCTTTAGATATTTTGCAGATCTTCCATTTTTTCTTTGTGTGGGTAGACTTATACAATAACAATTTAGTCAGTTTCCTGAAAAAGCAAATTAAACTTTATGCTATTTTGTTTGAGATGCAGGTTCCAATTCGTTTGTTGAGACACTTCGAGAGCGGTTATTTAGGCCATCTTTGTCTACAATCATTCCGGAGAATTCAAAGTAGGTAATATTTTTATGTCTGTTATTTTATGCAGCCACATGCTGATTAATTTTACAGGTTTTCATTTAACAGATAGGTATGTCTTTCAGGGTTTTAACAGTTTCGCCAACAGACACAGTTTTGACGGCAACAAAGAAGATGCAGGAGATGCGAGTAAGCTGTGCAGTTGTGACAGTGGATAACAAACCACGAGGAATTCTTACGTGAGTCTCTTGTCTTCAGTATCTTTTTAAGGAAAAAGAATTGCACTTTACCTTTTTTTTTCGTAGAAGAATTTATAAATGGAAATTGTATCCAATTTTGTCATTGTGATCATTTTATAGAAAAAAGGGATTTTAATTTGTGCTTTGTTTCTTGTCAGTTCAAAGGATATCTTGATGCGAGTAATAGCACAAAATCTTCTTCCGAAGGCCACTCTTGTAGAGAAGGTACACATCTCTATCAGTTTGGAATTATTTGGCCCATCCTGATGAAAACTGTAAATTAATCCCTCAGCCCTTGTCTTTGCTGGGCAGAATTTGTAGTATCTGCTGATGCCAAGGAGCACCTCGTTTTATGCTTATTTAACTAAAGGAACGAAAGCAATCCAAATGTCTGAGCAGTAATCTTTTGATTTGATTAATAGGTCATGACTCCAAATCCAGAATGTGCTTCAGTTGATACACCAATTGTTGATGCACTGCATACAATGCATGATGGAAAGTTTTTGCACCTTCCTGTAGTGGACAGAGGTAAGATGCTGATATAGTAAGAGTAGTTTTATTTGTTTTCTAAGTAACAGCAGATCCTTAGTTTCTGATAATCATGGATGACTGGATACAGATGGAAATATTGTTGCTGTGGTTGATGTAATTCATATCACCCATGCTGCCGTGGCTACTGTAAGTCAAATCCTTACCCAGTGATAACTATTACAATTTGCGTCAATTTTGCAATAATTTTTCTAGGATAACAGGAATATATGCACTGAGTCATGCTTGCACCAATATGTAGTTCTTACATGTGCATGTAGCGTGGAACATCAATCTCATTTCGCTGTCCTTAATTGACTTATTTACTAATGACATGATTTTCAGAATTCTGAACTATCCTAGTAGGGAAATCCTACAGAAACTTCAATATGTTTGGCTGTTTAGGATCAGAAAAAACATATCATCCTTTCAGTTCCTTCTGTTTTTCTTTCCTTTGTTTTTTGTTTTTCCCCCTTGGGCAAAGAAGAAAATGTTAACATCGTTTTCTTTGCTAACCAGGTTGGAAATACTGCTGGAGTGAGTAATGAGGCTGCAAGCTCTTTGATGCAAAAGTTTTGGGATTCTGCCATGTCCTCTAGTCCCAATGAGGAAGATGAGGATTGTCGGAGGTTATATATATATATATTTATTTGTATACGCATCAATGTTAACGTGAAAGTTTAACTTGGCTTTTTCGTGTATACAGTACTCATGCATGTTTATTGTCATTTCAGTGAAGGTTCTTTGAGACTGGCTTCTGAGGGAGCAGAGACAGGGAGATCACTTCCCTTTCCATCAGCAACTTATCCAAATACATTTGCTTTCAAAATTCAAGATAAGAGGGGCCGGATGCATAGATTTACTTGCAGTAATGCTCCTTGTTCATTCAAATATGTTTTGCCTTTAAATTTTTTTCCCAAAACCCCCAACCAGAATCTGATTGGGAAGCATGTAGTATATTTTAAACACTGTTTTTGGACTTTTCATTCAAAACTCCTGGTTGAGTCATGTAATCCAGGATATATTTCCACATGCAACAAGCATAATCTGGCTGTCATTTGACTGGGTTTTCTCTGTTCCTCTTCAGATATTCAGAGTTTGACAGATCTTATAACTGCCATTATTCAGAGAATTGGAGATGACATTGACCGCAACAACCTTCCTCAAATTTTGGTATTCCTCAGATCATCGTCGTACATTTTTTTTCATATGCTTTTGAGTCCAATTCTAGAATTTTCTCATCCCAATCTTATTTGAATTGGTGGCACATACTGTAGTATGAAGATGAAGACAAGGATAAAGTTATATTGGCATCAGATGGTGATCTTGCAGCAGCTGTGGACCATGCGAGGCAAGTTGGTTGGAAGGTATGATTGCTTGTTGTTTATACAGGAGAGAAAACATAGTGTAGCATCCAACAGAATTAAAGGAAACGTTCTTAGCATGAAGGCATTAGATCTTATTTTCTGTTATGGATTTTCCTGTACTTTGCATATTCCTACCTGGGATAGAAATTCTGGGCTATAGTTCTTGAGACAATTTTCCTAGTCTCTTACAGTTCCTGCCATGTGGGACAAAGTTCTGTAGAATAGATTTCTGATTTGTCATAGCTTGTATCTGTTGAGCTCAATGAAGTCTGACATCAAATGATCAACTTTGCAGGGTTTGAGATTGCACTTAGACTATTCAGGAACACGTGGTCGCCGAAGGGGTTCAGCTGCAGGAAGTGTGGATTATGCTTATGCAGATTCTGCATGGGCATCAGCCTACAGTGCTGTTGCAGCTGGGGCTGCACTAGTTGCCGGCTTAGGCGTTTTGGCATACCTGAAGAGAGCCGGTACCTGATTTTGCAGCCTAGTGCGGATTTTCCCAGAGCAGGAGAACTCTCTCCCTGGGAGTCTGGGACCACATTGGAATTGGCAGGGAGGGCAAAACTTGTGCTTCAAACGCTCTTTTATAGAAACTATACATATACAAGTGAAAATCAATTCTTTTTGCGCTTGTTATTTTGCGCAATTACACGCGTAATGTTTGTTCACGCAGCTTCATTAACTTGTGTAAAAGTGAACTGCTACCCACCTGAAATGTACAAGTTCGTGGATTCCGGGAATTTGAATTCTTGATTTTCTCTTGTCGGGTTGCTTACCATGTTATGTTGCTTGAATGACAATTAAAACTTCATGTTCAAACACTTTTTGATCTGATGAAATGATATTTGATTGATAATATGATAATATAACATATCAATTTTATAAAAAATTTGTTACCCTCGAAGTTGGTGAAGGATGACCACAACAACAGGGAGGTGGATACAGACACATTCAGTTCATTGGTGTCTGTCTGGGCCGAATCGGTCGAACTACAATCTTAATTTTCTTTGTCGGTTTGTGGGCTCACCTGGCCTAAAAGGTTAGGTTTTTGCAAGTTGTGGCACCTCTAATCGGAAAAAAGAAACTCCTTTTAAGGTATAAAGATTTGACTTTATGTATACCTAGCCTTTAAGTTGAACAAGTACCATATTTTCCTTTATTAAAAATGTATCATAATCCCTTTATTTTTCCCCTGTGGCCCACATCATGATCAATTGATCACCTTAAAACAAGGTCATTATAATGGATTATATCCCGTGAATTGAGCTAATTTTAAAAAGGACAACATGTCGCTCACAGTCTCACATTTTACATTTTAATATACTCTTTTTTATGCATTGTTGTCGTACCAAATTGGAAAAAGAATAAAGAGGTTCACTGTCTTTGACATCAAAATCTCACATGAACTTTACTCTTGAAAGTTTGAAATATGGATATGGATGGCATGCTTCATAGTTCACATGCATGGCATTATGAGAATACAGTCGCACCTAACTTTTGTCTAGTGGAAGAATGACATGTTCATCGCCCACTGAACTGTGTCCCAAAACTCCCAATACTGCTATTTCAGTGGTTTCTGTGCTCTGTTTTTTTAGAACATTTGTTTCAACCATCGCATATATCTTCACTTTCAAAACAAAAACAAAAAATTATACAATTAGCACATAAAAAGATATTAGGAGGGTGGAGTAAAATTTGTACGTAACAAATATATATATATTTGATAGTTTTTATTTTTTTTATTGCATGACATAACACGTAATGAAGAAAATACTCATATAATATATACATTTTTGAAATGATAAATACACTTCAAAATTATAATCTCACGCTCTTTGATGCTCTCACAAAAAAACAGTAGAAGTAGTCATTTTTAAAATACAAATATATGCTTACATAAATTTTTTTCATGAAAAAGCATATATATGATAGAATTAGAGCATTTAACCAAAAACTAATGAATAAATTATATTAGGTGACGTGGAAACACGTGTGGTCGTTGGGCCTTACACGCGGATAATCTGGCTCTGATACCATGATAGAAATCTAGGCATTTATTCCAAAACCAATTGGCAATTGGTGGAGAGACCCAAGATTTATAAGCACATATGCTAAACTCTAGTTTTCCGATGTGGGACATTGCTCGACATTACTCTCAACAATATATACTAACGTTATAGATAAATTTTCTTTTTTCATATAAGCCTCAAGACTCAAGAATATTGTGTTCTTCCTAGGAGAGAAAAGATAGGCATATTATTAAATGGGTCAATTATATTTCACACCCCTATTATTTGGGTGAAATAACACTTTGGTTCCTTACTTTCAAAATGTACCAATCTCAAACTCAAACTTTTAAATCCTTACAATTTTGTCCCTCCGTTAAGTTGATCGTTAAGTCAATAGTCTTCCACTACAGATTTTCACTATAGGACAATTTGGGTATTCAACAAAAATTTTATTCAATTAAAAGGAATAGAAATGTAGCCACAGGAAGAGTCGAACTCCAGACCACCCAAGTGAAGCTAAGGCATTCTCCCACTTGAACTGCCTTTGCTGGTTATACTGCCTCAGGTGGGAGAGTGTCTTAGCTTCACTTGGGTGGTTAGGGGTTCGACTCTTCTTTTAGCTACATTTCTATTTTTTTTAATTGAATAAGATTTTTGTTGAATACCCAAATTGCCCTGTAGTGAAAATCAACAGTGAAAGGTCATGTCAACAAAAATGGTGGACTCACACTCTCCACGTAAGTAATTAATTAACGGTTGATCTAACGATCAATTTAACGAAAAAACAAAATTGCAAGGATTTGAAAATTTGGGTTTGAGATTGATACGTTTTGAAGGTGAGGGACCAAAGTGTTATTTCACCCAAACAAAAGAGGTGCAAAAATAATTAACCCTTATTACATTTACCCAAAAAAAATAATAATAAGAGGAAGAAGGACCAGTGCAACTTGAGTCTTGAGCATGTGTATGGTAGTGGCGTAGTGCTAACGCGTCATATGCTTTATTAATTTTAAAAGACTATAAATTTTACTTAAAATAAAAATAAACGTTACTTTATTATTAGAGGTTGTACACTTGTACGTATATGACACTCACTTCCCCACTGAATTTTTTTTTTTTACCACATGAGATATTCGCTTATGTCGGACAGTCGGTCAAACCCTTTGACATTCATACTTGTTATTCTGCTATTCACACAGCATAGCTTATCCTGAACATCTGCAAACTTCATCCTTTCACAACCAGAGCGGCAGAGCCAGCCTTCCCCACCGTCGGATCTGCATAATCATTCATCAAGTAGGCCCACCTTGCAACCATGGATCAAGACCATGATATCTATGGTGGTACCTCGACCATGCAATCACTTCAATGTAAACTGAATTTGCGAAAGAGATGGGACCATGACACTGTCTTACTTACCATGTTTAACACAGAGAGAGGTTTACAGTTCACAGAAAGCAATTAATTTCTCAATCTAAACTGATTATGCAAAACATATATGATATATCACTTTCACTTTCTTTAAAGCTTTTGCCTTTTCCTAAAGAAACAAAGCACCACCAACAAGGTCCTCATTATTATTGCACCAGTACAAAAAACCAGAAGCTTCTCATCTCTGCTCTCTGTACTCTGTACCCAAAAATCCATTGCCCGGGATCTCTATCTCGTTGAGTCTCTCAAAAAAATCTAGGAAGAAGCTGTAATTATTTTCTTTATTAATTCAGATTCTCTCCTCCACACACTCATTGCTTCATTAGCCAGAGAGAGACCCATTTGCATAAACAACACTCTCTGTTAGCAAATAAGGCAAAATGGGAGGTTCTAAAACCAGACCTTTACTGCCACCATCTTCATTTTCCTTCATTTTCTTGCTGTTTCTCACTCTGTCATGGACTTTCCAACAAACCCACTTGTGTTTAGCTCAACAGCAGCAGCAACCCATCAAGACCATTGTGGTTTTGGTCATGGAGAATCGGTCCTTTGATCACATGCTTGGGTGGATGAAGAAGGCCATTAACCCAGCAATCAATGGGGTCACAGGCAAAGAATGCAACCCTGTTTCGACCAAAGAACCAGACCCGAAATCCATTTGCTTCATGGATGATGCTGAGTTTGTGGATCCGGATCCGGGTCACTCGTTTGAGGCAGTGGAGCAACAGGTATTTGGGTCCAACTCTTTTCCTTCAATGACTGGTTTTGTAGAACAAGCATTGTCTATGTCTCCCAACCTCTCAGAGACGGTCATGAAAGGCTTTAGGCCTGAGTCTGTGCCGGTTTATGCGGCTCTGGTGCGTGAATTTGCTGTCTTTGATAGGTGGTTCTCTTCAATACCTGGCCCAACACAACCCAATAGGCTCTTTGTGTACTCTGCAACTTCTCATGGCTCAACAAGCCATGTCAAGAAGCAATTGGCTCAAGGGTATCCACAAAAGACCATATTTGATTCAGTTCATGAGAATGGCATGAACTTTGGTGTTTACTTTCAAAACATACCCACCACTATGTTTTATAGAAATATGAGGAAATTGAAGTACATATTTAAGTTTCATCAGTATGATTTGAAGTTTAAGAAAGATGCTAGACATGGGAAGCTCCCAAGCTTAACTGTGATCGAGCCGCGCTATTTTGATCTGAAAGGAAGGCCTGCAAATGATGACCACCCTTCTCATGATGTTGCTAATGGGCAAAAACTAGTTAAGGAGGTTTATGAGACACTGAGAGCAAGTCCTCAGTGGAATGAGACCCTTTTGGTCATCACCTATGATGAACATGGTGGATTTTTTGATCATGTCAAGACTCCTTATGTTAATGTTCCTAACCCAGATGGGAACAGTGGCCCTGCTCCATATTTCTTCAAGTTTGATCGGCTTGGGGTTCGTGTGCCGACAATCATGATATCTCCCTGGATTAAGAAAGGGACTGGTAAGCTCAAATTCTCATTATTTGCCTTGTGTCAGTGTTAATTGTCGAGTTAAAGCTGTGAGCCTTTAATATTGGATGTGTTCTGCAGGATCTATTATCATTTAAGAGTGTAGAAATTAAATTGGATTAGTTGGTTGAATTTCTTAATGCAAAATTTTTGTGCATATTTGTCTGTGGATTGAGTAGATGTAGACTTTGGTGGGTAGTTATTGTATTGAGGTCAACTTATATTGCTAAGTTGGAATTGGTTATAGGGTGCTACTACTTCTGGAGGTTGTAAGTGGTTTGGTTGGTACATAATGTTGTGGCTTGCATATTGTTGAGCATCTTGAATCTATAAAGTAGAATCAATTAGGGTTTTCTGTTTCATTTCCACTTATTCTTTGCACTGATCTTTATTTGGTTTTGCAGTAATGAGTGGTCCACAAGGACCTACTCCGAACTCTGAGTTCGAGCACTCTTCAATCCCTGCCACCATAAAGAAGATGTTCAACCTCTCCTCTAACTTCTTAACTCACAGAGATGCATGGGCTGGGACATTTGAGCATGTTGTTGGGCAATTAAGCTCTCCCAGGACCGACTGCCCAGGTATTTAAACTCCCAATTCTAATGACCTTTATGGAACATTTATCTTGAAAACCTTTATGGAACATTTATCATGAAAATTATTAAAGAGATCCATTAGGAAATAACAGAATTAGAAGAAAATTCCTTAGAAACATGAAAAGTGATCCCTTTAAGCAGGTTAAAAGGAAGAAAATAAAAATGAAGATACATTTGTCACTGTGGAGCCGTCCCGTACTGCATCTTCACTTTCTAACTTGTAGCTCAATGGGTACATGGAGGTTGACAGTGGAAGAAAACTTAACCTGTATACTATGGAATTCTTGCAGTGACCTTGCCAGATGTAGCGCCTTTGAGGAGCACAGAGGCGAAGGAAGATGGGGGTTTATCTGAGTTTCAGGGCGAGGTAGTCCAGTTAGCAGCCGTACTCAATGGCGACCACTTCTTGAGCAGCTTCCCTGATGAAATGAGCAAGAAGATGAGTGTGAAGGAAGCTCATGAGTATGTAAAAGGTGCTGTTTCAAGGTTCATTAGAGCAAGTAAAGAGGCCATCAAGTTGGGAGCAGATGAGTCAGCAATTGTAGATATGAGATCCTCCCTCACAACCAGATCCTCAATTCACAATTAGCGGGGATCCTCCTATGGTGTTTTGTGTTCATGTCCCACATATAAATTTAGGAACTTTTTTTTTCTATTCTGATTGAATTTTGATAGTAGAATGCAATAACAGCAATGAAAGCACTATTTGATAGAGCTAAATCTCATTTTCTCCAGTATTTTAAGTGTTCAATTTTGATTGCTTGATATAGTTATCAGTTAACCTTGAACAAGCAGCAACTCAACTGTTAAAATAGTTGCTCATCTCGATAATCCATTTAAGAAGAAAAAGCTTTCGTTTATAGAACCCGAGCATAAAGAGCTCAAATAGAAATTTTCTTTCCTGTGCTTTGACAATTCTGCTAAAAGGGATGTAGGTACTTGTTTTAACAAACAACTTGCTGTTTGAGCCATTCTATAAGAGCATGTTGTAGAGGCCTCAGCTCTGCAATTTTGGTCTGCATTGATGAGCACATGAAAATCCAGATACTCAGGTTTTTCAGGTTCTTGTTCGCTTTGTATAATGTTCAACAAAAAAGGTACAAGTTATAATCTGACAATCTGTACTAGGAAAAACAAGTGATATTCCAATTTGCACCTCAAATTTCTAAGAAAAACATTCTCTTTTTATAACTTGACTAGCTAAAAATTGATGTGAATCATCGCAAATTAAGCTAATTCAATAAAAGGGACTTCAAATTCACCTTCTGGGAGTTAGGAATTGCGGAAAGAACAGCTGGGGTTGTAGAGCTCTTCGTTCATGGAGGGGAGGATTTGGAAAGATGACTATATAGTTTCTTACAGACCCTCCTCCATTGCTAGCTCTTAACTGGTTTTTGGCTTAATGCATTCACAGCCTTCTATTCCACTTTGTATATGAAGATTGGCTTTTGACTTTTGAGGTCTTGTTTTGGTTTCTGTTTGGTTGTTTGAGGTGAAAAATAGGAGAGGCTTGAGTTTGACTTCTTTTTTCTTCCTGCGTTTTCTTGCCTTCCAAACAGTCCTAAGAAAATTTGGAAAGATACAAAAAGAAAATCGTAATCGTCGACAGCAGGGTTCGAACCTGCGCGGGCGAAGCCCAACAGATTTCAAGTCTGTCTCCTTAACCACTCGG
>QANW01009170.1:408084-468481 GCA_003254865.1 Dryas drummondii | reverse complement strand
CGCCATGTGTCAACGTGGGAGTGGCAGCGACGTGGCGCTGACGTGGCAGCGGCTTGGCTGCCTGCGTGGCAGACAGGTGGCAGTTGACGTGGCGGGCCTGGGCTGCCTGCGTGGCGTCCATGTGGCAGCGGCTGCAAGGTGGGCCTGCTGGGCTGCCAGCATGGCAGTGACGTGGCACCTGCATGGCGGGCCTACTGGGCTGCCAGAATGGGAGTGACGTGGTGCCTGCGTGGCGGGCCTACTGGGCTGCCAGCGTGGGAGGCCTGCCCCTGCACGGGCCTGCTGGGCTGGGCCGCGCTGCACTGCTGGGCTGCGCTGCTGAGCTGCAGCAAGGCCTGCTGGGCTGCTGCATGGCTACAATGCCTGCTGGGTTGCAAGGCAGCAGCAAAGCTGGTGGGCTGCTGCTGCCGCAAAGCCTGCTGCGAGGCGCGAGGCTGTGAGCGAGGCACAAGGCGCTGCGCTGAGCGCGAGGGCTGCCTACTGGCAGCGAGGCCTGCTGTGCGCGCGAGGGGCTGGCAGCGAGGCAGCGCTGCTGCTTGCTGCGACAAGGGATGGCGCTGCTGCTGGCAGCGAAACATTGCTGCGCGCACGAGGGCTGCTGCTGCTGGCAGCGAAGCGCGAGGCAACAGAGAGGCTGCTGCTGGCAGCGTGCATGGGTGAGGGGGCTGGCCGCGCGGAGTGGTTTCCGATCACCCCAATAAATTTCCTCCTTTTTATTATTTAATCATTCAACCCAAATACATGTATAAAATATATGTAATCCCAAATAAATCAATCACATAAATTTAGGGTTCATGCTTCATGGAGGATTTTTCAATCAATCAAAGGTTTTAAAACATAAACATAAAATTGTTTTATAAAACCTACTTGGTTGAAGAACAAATTGAAGGATGATCCTCTTTCGTTTATCGATCCACAATCCACAATCCAAAGAGCTTCTCGTGCTTGATTGATTGAAGAACGGATTGAATGATGATCCTCTTTTGTTTGGCGATCCACAATCCAAAGAGCTTTTCGTGCTGATAACGTGTTGTAAAAGTATGTAGAAATTAGGGTTTGTGGAAAAGAGGAGGCAGAGAGAATATGATCAGTCTCTTTCATTCATGTTATAAATATCCTTATATAGAAGTAGGGTTTACTAGGTTTTGTATATTTACTAGTATGCCCCTACAACTAATTACAGGAATAGCCACACACAATAATATATTTACAACAATTTTCTCATTTTACCCAACCTAAATTACTATGATACCCAATCTCTCTCCATCTTCTTCACCGCACGCAGCACCACATTCTCTCTCTCCTCCATCTCCTCCATCCTCTCTCTCTCTTCTCCCCGCAACACCACCCTCCTCCCTCTCTCTCCTTCCCTCAACACCACCCTCATATATATATATATATATCTCTCTCTCTCTCCCCGCAGCTACACCACCTTCACCTCGAACCTCCACGAGAACCACCAATAGCACCACCATCCTCTCTCTCTCTTCTCCGAACACCATTCTCTCTCTCTTTCCCCTTCAACCCACCCCGTGCCCAACTCCTCTCTCTTCCTTCCCCTCTGAACACCAACTTTAAAAAAAAAAATGCAGGTTCGGCGGACAATGCCAAACCTGAATGTTTTCTCCGACAGCTACCCGCCGACCAAGCCTCTTCTATTCGGCAGATACCCACCGAACATGGAATTCGGTGGGTGTCATCCGAATAAGTTATCAACATTCGGTGGGTGTTGTCCGAATAAGTTATCAACATTCGGTTGACTCTAACCGAATAATAACACCGTATTCGATGCTGGTTCACCGGACAAGATGCACACCCAGATTTGCTCAAGCTTTTAATACCCATGAAAAAATGTAGAAGAGGTTGAAGATGAAGATGGAAGAGGTTGGGTAATTGGTCAATTGCTACTGGAAGTCTGGAACTGGAGCTAGTTAGGTTGAAGAACTAATTATTGGTGTTTTTATTGGTCGATTGCTAGTTTGCTACTGGAAGTCTGGAGCAATTTTTTTTTTTTTGGTGCTGAAGTCTGAAGCTATTGGTTAGAAAGAAACAAATTTTTTTTTTTTAAATTGCATTTGTGCTCAATGGTCATTTCATCATGGGACATAATTGTCCATGATTAAAAAATTTGTTGGGTAAAATAAAAAGAATATTGGGTATACATAGAATTTTCCGAAGATAAAACTGTACGTGAATATAAAACGCAAGACCTTAGATAGTTACATTCCTGCTAACTTCACTATCTCTCAGCACAGGTTATTTAAAAGCATGATATGTCTTTATTTTCTTCATCATGAAAATTTTAGGAGACTATCCGTGTATTTCTAAGCACATCAGTCTATTACAAAACAACATTAACTAGATCGCAAGATTCCCAATTAAACCAATTCAAAGTTTCTATCTTGCAGACGTCTATTTTTCTCTAAATTGGAAGCATAATTGTAAATTTGCTCCATAAATGCAAACACCTGAAACAAGAAAGAGAGCATATAAACACCATTTAAGCAAGTAAAAAAAGTAATGACATTAATGGACTAGGGCTGGCAATAGGTCGTGTTATGTCGGGTTCATGTCGTGTCATTTCGTATTCGTGTTAAATACTAGTCAACCCTAACATGACCCATTTAATTAATCGTGTCGTGTGACTCAACCCTAACCCAACCCATTTATAATCATGTCGTTTTCGGGTTGACTTATATATCTCGTGAACCAAAACTTATACATAATTTCTTGTATTTTTAAACCAAAGTAGTTACTTATGCACTACCTTTAAAATATAAAAAACATTTTAATCATAATACTAATAAAATCATATACAAATAAGTCATAATTCTACAATAGGTCATATAATACATATTTAAAATTGAGAAAAATTATTCATTTTTTTCATATAATACTAGTTAAACGTGTTTATCGTGTCACAATCGTGTTACATTACTTGACACTAATCCAACCCGTTTATTATTCGTGTTTAGTGGGTCATGTTATATTCGTGCTCGTGTTAAGAAATGGCTAACCCAAACCTGCTAACTTCGTGTCGGGTTCGAGTCATGTTATTGTGTCGTGTCAAAATTTGCCACCATCCTCGCCTACATTCTATTTCATATGATTTTTTGGTTTTTTGTGTTTTGAGGACTTACTATTTGCCGTGTAATTAGCTTAGTTGAATAATGACTTCAGAAGCATTTTTACTTTTTCCCAAAATGGTTTTAATGACCTATAGAAGCTGTCAACTTCATTCTCAATTTTATTAAAAAGATCATTGCATGCAATAATAACATTACGTGCAAACTGTAACAATTAGTGTGTGTAACGGTAATACCACGTGCCATCTTGATGAGGTGTTACCAATCATGCCAATTGTAATTGCTTTCTTCTGTCAATTCATTCTCAAATTTATTAAAAAAGATCATTGCATGCGACAATAACACTACATGCAAATTGAAACAATTAGTGTGTGTAACGGTAACAACACTTGTCATCTTGATGTGGTGTTAAATCATGCCAATTGTAATTGCTTTCTTCTGTAATTTCATTTTCTGACATTGTTGTCCACTTGCCACTAACAATCCAACACAGGAGAATAAATAAATCAAACTAAGCCAAACACAAACACTTAAAAACTTATAAATAAATAAATATAAAGAAAAAAAAGAAGAAGAAGAAAGAAACCAGTTCACCACTGCCCTGTCCTGAAAGCCATGGAGGTACCAACATCGACTCCTGTGTGGAACCCAAGAAAATTAATCAAAATAAAAAATAATAAGATCATAGATTTTTGCACAAGACAATGCTAGATGGCCTTCATTAATTGCCACATTTCCAATAACGTAATACAATGAAATTCACAAAGAAAGAGAGAGAGGGTTAAAAGGAGTTGAAAATCAAATTGATTGCTGGTGATCGATCTCAACATCAATTTGAATTTAAATTTGATGTGATAATATTTAATTAATTTAAAATTTAAATTTTGTAATTAGATAGATTAAGGAAAGGGTGATTTGCAAAATGAAAAAAAATCAAATTTAAAGAAAAAAAAATTGCTTATGTGTAATTAATAGTTTGATGTGGCATTTGAAAAAGGACTTAATTGAGAATGTAAGGGACTTGACTACGAATTTGAAATCACTGCTGACTTTTGTCTAAGTACTGTTTTTCCCAGGGATCTTGACTATTTTAGTATTTAGAAATATTTGATTGATTTTAATGAAATTTTCTATTTATTTCAAAGTATAAATAACTGATATTTCTGTATAAGAAATTGACTTTAATTGTTACATAAATTAATTTATATGCGACGGCAGCGGGTCCTGGGTGCAGTCTAACCAAATAATTATTCTTTATACTACATAGAGGCAAAGACACAATCATACATGTTCAATCATGTTATTAGCCATGAAATAAAAACATACCTGATGAAGCCATCTCCTTCGGGTTTGATCTAGGCAAGACAAGATCTTCCACTCTCACAAGTATGCTCCATCTCATTATAGGTTTCCTGCCATGTACAGGATACATCTTAACCTAATTCTATATCTTATTTAGGCTTTATTAAGACCCATATAATTAGGCCCAAATACCATAATATTAATCACAATATTATAGTTACTAGATATATTACATATATTATCTTTTACTTTATTCTTACAGTGTCGCATATAATATTGTGTAATCTTAATAATTATATATATGTCCAATTAGGTTCTCACATTCTTCCACTTGAACTATCATATGTCTATTTTGCGAAGAACAACAAGCGGTCTTCTAACTCGATACATATAGAACTCAGGTTCTTACATGTAAGGGAGAGGGTTGAGGAAGGAAAGGTTGTTATTGAGGAGATAAGAACATCAGAAATGGTAGCTGATCCCTTCACCAAACCCATACCAGTTGCAGTTTTCAACAAGCACATGAAGAGCATGAGATTAGGGGAGAATTTTGATGCATGTCATAGATTAGTGGGAGCGTTTTTACAGACACTAGACTGTAATTGGTTTTAGCTTCTTTACAGTATTATTTGTTTCACTTTGGAGTGCTTGTTTATCTTCCTTGATACTTTGGATTTATTCTAGTATTATTTTGCAATTGCATAAAGAATATTAAATTGTTGGTTTCTAACATTTTCTGTTGCAGCTTAAGGATTATATATAGCTATATGAAAGATTATTGTCTTCAGGTTTTGACAATAAATGGAAGTGTGTCTTAAATCTTATGAGCATACTAGCTTCTTAGAAGCATAAAGGGTCATTGTTTATACACTGACATAAAGTTGGACCATGATATGAAGCATGTTACAATAATCACATTTTGTTGTTTCATATTAAACTTTTCTATATCTTGTGGTGACTCATGTGAGCACAAGTGCTGATATCGTGAACATAAGGTGCTTATGCAGAAAGATGCATTTCATTTCTTATGATCCGATATGAGTGGCTATGTTCAACAGTCTTGGGTTATATCGTGTATATTATCTATGTCGACTAAGGATTACTTTATTTGGTCGTTTGGGTTGATATTTTATTATGAATTATATGCAGAATTGTTTGAGTATCCTATCAATGTAAGCTTTTTGCGAGATTCCCAATAATCCTCGCTTTCAGTCTCTTGTAATCTTGATTCCTAACACAAAAGATGATTCCCCTAGGTCTTTCATCTCAAAAGATTGATCAGATAAGACCGCTTTAGTCTCTAAGAGCATCTTCTTGTCCGTACTAGCGAAACGAATGTCATCCACGTATAGCACTAAGACAATGAATCTACTCCCACAGATCTTGAAGTATATGCATTCATCTAGAGGGTTCTCAACAAAACCATGTTTAGTTACTACAGAATCGAACTTTAAGTACCATTTCATTGAGGCTTGCTTTAGACCATATATGGATTTCTTAATTCTACATACCATATGCTTTCTTCCCCTTTCCTTGAAACCTTCCGGTTGCTTCATATAAATTTCTTCTTCCAAGTTCTCATTGAGAAAAACAGACTTCACATCCATCTAATGTAATTCCAAATCATAATGAGTCACTAGTGCCATAATCATCCTAAAGGAGTCTTTGGTTGAAACTGGTGAAAAGGTTTCATTGAAGTCTATTCATTCTTCCTGCATGTAACCCTTAGCCACCAATCTGGCTTTATGCCTCTCTATGCTCCCATCTGAATTCTTCTTAGTTTGACCATTTACATCTAATCGATTTCACATGACAAGGTGGTTCTACAAGCTCCCACACTCGATTATTTTGCATTGATTCTAGTTCTGCCTGCATTGCATCCATCCATAAGGATGATTGAGGACTACTAATAGCTTGATGAGAAGTGACTGGGTCGTTCTCCTCGCCTACATCCAAATCAGTTTCTTGGAGGTAGACAATGTAGTCAGAAGGCAATGCAATCGGCGAACTCTTTCTAATCTTCTTACTTGAATTGGCTCATTTTGTTATTGAGGAGTAAGATCTTGGTGTTCGAAATTAGGAATATCCTCAAGTGGCAATTGTGGTGGCGACCTTGCAGGCGGTGCCAAGGGATTCAGCCTTATTAGTGCTTCACCCCTTGTTTCGTAATTGATGATCACAGAACTTCAAACATCTGCTTCACTCTCTTCCTCCAAAACAAAATCTTGTTTGACATTTGGAGTATGATCTTCAAGGAATTTAACCTTATTAGTTTCGATTATCCTAGTAGAGTGATTAGGACAGTAAAACTTGTATCCTTTTGACTTATCTAGATAGCCAATGAAGTAGCAACTAATGGTCTTAAGATCTAACTTCTTCTCTTTAGGATTATATGGTCTAGCTTCGGCAGTACACCCCTAAGTGCGAACATGCATGAGACTTGGTTTTCGACCATTCCAAAGTTCAAATGGAGTTTTGTCAATTGCTTTGCTAGGTACATGGTTTGAGGTATAATTAGAAGTCTTGAGTGCTTCACCCCATAAGAATTTTGGGAGATTTGTGTTGCTCATCATACTTCAAACCATATTCAGTAAAGTGCGATTTCTACTTTCTGCAACACCGTTCTGTTCTGGGGTCCCTGGTGTGGTGGATTGAGCAACAATACAACATTCTTCTAAGTATTTCACAAAGGGACCTTTGTGTTGTCTAGCCTCATCATATTTGCCATAGTACTCCGCTCTTCTATCGGACCTCACAACCTTAATTGATTTCTCTAACTATTTTTCAATGACAGCCAAATAGGCCTTGGCATTGTCATTATCAGCAACGCTCCCACAAATGGTGTCATTCATGAAAAGCAATGCTACCCTATTGGCTCTCTCCCATTTCTCGAATTTTGCCCTCTCCACGGCAATGCTTTGATAAGTTATAGCAGCTGGTGCATCCTCCCTAATGGCTAAGTCGATATCCATAAGGCCTAGATTAATTTCTATGTCCCTCTTCCACTTTTTAAAGTTGGTTCCCTTTAAGATTTCTATGGGTGAACTAAACGAGGAAGCAACTGAAAGTAAAACATGGCATAATTTTAAGTACTTTATCCTAAGCATGTTATAAAATCAAGAACACATAATAAAAAAAAATAAAAAACAAGAATTATTCAAACAACCCCAATCTTTAGTTGTACTTCTAAATCACACATGCGGGCAAGAGATTTATTAGTACCTTTAATTTTTTATCACACAGCAAGCTTAATAGAACACTAACTTTATGAAAATTTATCAACACCAGTAGGTAAGATGATAAATTCTCTATGTGCATTCTAGTTTCCTTTGATGTGCTAACTTTAATCTACGATATACATCTGTAGGCAATAGAATGTCCATATATCATATATTAAAGTAACAATTTTTGTCTAACGTTATAACCATGAACTAAGATAATCCTAACAATTTCAACACTTGTAGGCAAGATGAAACCATTAAAAGATGTCTTAGAACTGGACCAAAGTTTGATTGAAGATTCTTAAATTTAACTTGTTTGCATGCTTTAATTGAGTTTTTAGATGCAACGGAAAACCTAATTAATTTATGAAACAAGAAAACAAGATAATCCAATAAATAAATAAATAATTCTATAAAACATAATATAGAAAAATAATCAGTTCAAAATTATTTAATTCTATAATAATATATAATATGTAATTGATTGATTTAGCTTATAAAGCCAAAACTTTAGCATGGTCCCTGCAAAACAAAAGTTAAAACATGCAATTCTAATCTGTTTTCCCAAGAATTGGCAAATATGCATGTTTCTTTCAAGCAGCACATTAAGGCTCAAAAATTTGCCTAAGCACGAGTTCCTGCAAAATGGATAAGGCATACACTACCAAAAAAAATGCAGCATCATCCCAGAATCTCATTCAATTCAAGAACAGCCAATAAATATCCAGAAAAACACCGAAAAGAAAAAACTCTAAGAACTTATGATTTCAAAATTCTCTAATCTAATGAATCGATGCAAAATACATGACAGACATATTTAATTAGTCAATCTGCAACAAACCCATCCCAAAAACATCAAAACATGACATTAAATTTCGAAAACAAATAAAATCCCTAAATCTGTCCTTGAAGAATTTTGATGAAAAAACAATGATTTAATCCATAATTATTGTTCTAAGCATGCCGAAAAAGATTACCCAATCATCAAAACACGCAAAAAAAGATAAAAAGACCGAAATTAGAATTGGGTTCAAAGAACCCTCGCTGTGCGCGCGAGACAGGAAAAAGAAGAACAGACTTTTTTTGTCCAAAACGTACCGCATGGTGCTTCTGATGTTGGTCCTCACGTCCAAAAAGGAAAAAGAACTATTCCCTTTTTATTTTATTATTATTTTATCAATCTAATTATCTAATATACTTTAATCCATAAACCTTTTATGTTCCTTTACCAAATTCTTTGGCAAAATCGTTTCTTTAATTAACAAAAAAAAAAAAATTGGAAAAATTCTTTAGGTTAATAAAAGATGAACATAAAACGCCTAACGATCTCTACATAAGTAGCCCTGCACTGATACCACTTTATGTCAATGATGCAATTGTCATATCTGCAAAGGTAGCAAACCACCCCAGATAAAATCAGCCTCTCTAACTATTAAGAGGCAGCTCAGATCCTTCGGTTCCCTATCGAAGACTCATCAATCCCAAGGAAAAGCTCCCCAAGCTTGCCAAAAGGGATGAAAGGGCATCAGCCTCTGGAGGATTAGTCGCCCTCCCTTCACAACCAGCACGAACAAAGGGTGTTCCCCTAAAAACCGTACGTGCGGGTCTCCCCGCATGCGACTCACGCCATTCGAGGTGGCCTGGCCATTCGCAAATCCTGTAGAGAAATTGAGGGATCAGGATCCTCTACCTGGTTTTTCTCTGCCCGTTTATACCAGGTTTCTAATCCTGACCATTCAAACAAATAGAACAACTGAGATGATGCACGTCTGCAACGGCATTTTTTGTCACTCTTATTTTTCATTAAAATTACGAGATATTCTTAAAAAAAAAAAAAAAAGTTTCTAGCTCATCGTTTTTTTGAAGGAAAGGAGTCTGAGTCGTCTGACCCAGCCTCATGGACTCCGGCGGCCCATTCTCACCGACGGCAACTCAACCTCATCCTCGAGCGACCTGAACACAAGAATTGTGAGGATGAATCCCATTGAGCTTTATCTCCATGGCTATACGCCAAGATTGAGATCAATGAAAATCCAGAGAGAAGGGAAGGAGATAGAGAACAATGGCCTGATATGAAGGTTTAAGCAGAAAAAAACATATAGAAGGAATCTAAAAATAACGTTTTTAAAATATTAAAAAAATATTATTTTTTATTTTCCTTTCTGGGTGTGATTTTCTGATCTTCACTACTGAATTTTGGCTTGAAATATTTAGTGAAGCTCTCTCATCCGCCTCTCACAGTGTACGGATACACAGAGAAGAAAAGGAAGAGATGGTGAAAGAGAGAATACAAAAAGCTTCGGGTTTGGATCAAAACCGTACATTTTGGTATCTTTCTCTCACTCTTTCTCCTTTTTTATTTTTTCAAGAATATCTTCTAATTTTATTGAAAAATAAGTGACAAAAAATGCCATTGCAGATGTGGCATCATCTCAGTTGTTCTATTTGTTTGGATGACCAGGATTAGAAGGCTGGTATAAACGGGCAGAGAAAAACCAGGTAGAGGATCCTGGTCCGAAATTGAGACTGCTCGACCTCGGAAGCTAATTCGCGTGATAGATTTAACCAAATAATTATTCTTTATACTACATAGAGATAGAGACACAATTATACATGTTTAATCATATTATTAGCTATGAAATAAAGACATCTCCTTCGGGTTTGATCTAGGCAAGACTCTTCCACTCTCACCAACAGTCTATGTGCTCTATACAAGACAATGTCCCTGCTCTCACAACTTAATCAGTTCAATTGTTTTCCCCATTGAGAGATAGATGTCATGTGCTAGAAACCTACCCATTATTATGTACATGATACATCTTAACCTAATTCTATATCTTATTTGAGCTTTATTAAGACTCATATAAATAGGCCCAGATATCATAACATTAATTACAATATTATAGTTACTGGATTATATTACATATATTATCTTTTACTTTATTCGCACAATGTCACATATAATATTATGTAATCTTAATAATTATATGATATGTCCAATTAGGTTTTTATAGCGCTAGGTATCGCTGGGTAATGGTGATGTTGGGTATGAAAGTTATTTTGGGTAAGGAAAGAAATTCAATGTTAGTAGGGTATTCCAAAATAAGGGTATAATAGTCAATTGAATTGGTTATAATAAGAAAATGAAGAAATTAAAAAGTTACATTGGATGCAGTGAGAAGGTCGAGGAAGAAAAGAAAAATGTTGAGTATGAATAGAATTTCCCTTTTATTTATGCATCTAATGTATCTACACTAATAGTTAGTGTACAGATTAATCAAGGCATCCCTCTTACTTTATTATTTTAAAATTGCTTTCATAAATCAAGGTACGTATTTATTGTTAATTAAATTTTCACCTTAAGTAATTGTGAAAATCACGGAGTTTTAAATCTTGAGTTTATGGATTGAGTTCGAACAATTTACTCAATATAAGATTTACAATTTACAACAGCTTCTCACCCAAATAAGAGAAAATAAATAAATCAAATTTTACATTATTGTGGTTAATGAAGTGCAGAGCCTTCTCGTTTCAAGCAGAAAAGGAACTATACCTTGACACTCAAATCCATGTCAAGGTATAGTAGTGCTGATGCAGGACCCACACGTCTAAGTCTCTTGTTTCTTTTGTTTTGTTTCTTTGGCTTCTCGGTAGGTTTGCGAAAGAGGGATGTGAGAGATAAATATTGCAGATCTGGTGCAGTCGGCTCTAGTTGGTATTTGTGTGAACCATTGTTGATGAGAGTGAGTGAGGTGGGGTGGGAGAGATGCTGGGTTGGGGAGAAAGAAATGAGTTTCGACGGCATTTGGTTAAGTATTTATATCAAGGGTAATTGAGTCCATTCACATACCAAACAATTATTCATAATTATTATATCGTAAAATTTCTCCTTAATTGGGCATAGGGCCTCTGGGCTAATTCCAAGGGCAACACCAAACATGATATTGATATACAAAATTTATTTTTTATTTATTTGATATACAGACTATAACACCAATTTAACTTTTATATCGAAAACCTTCAATTATACATAAAAACTCATGAGTTTATTTAATAAAAAAAAAAAAAAAAAAACAGAAAAATACAAATAAAACAATAAATAAGTGAATGACAGCAAGAAAAAGCTTGAAGATAAAACTGTCCGTGAAATTAAATGGCAGGACCTTAGATAGTTAGATTCCAACTTCATCTCTCAGCACAGGTTATTTAAAAGCATGATATGTCTTCATTCTCTTCATCATGAACATTTGAGGAGACTATCCGTGTATTTCTAAGCACATCAGTCTATTACAAAACATCATTAACTAGATCGCAAGATTCCCAATAAAACCAATTCAAAGTTTCTATCTTGCATATGTCTATTTTTCTCTAAATTGGAAGCATACCTTATCTACATTGGAAATTTGCTCCATAAATGCAAACACCTGAAACAAGAAAGAGAGCATATAAACACCATTCAAGCAAGTAAAAAAAGTAATGACATTAATGGACCCTCCTTGCCTACATTCTATTTCATATGAATTTTTTTTTTTTTTTTGTGTGTGTTTTGAGGACTTACTATTTGACGTGTAATGAGCTTAGTTGAATAATGACTTTACTTTTTCCCAAAATGGTTTTAATGACCATCTATGGAAGCTGTCAACTTCATTCTCAATTTTATTAAAAAGATCATTGCATGCGACAATATCACTACATGCAAACTGAAACAATTAGTGTGTGTAACGGTAACAACACACGTGCCATCTTGATGTGGTGTTAACAATCATGCCAATTGTAATTGCTTTCTTCTGTCAATTCATTCTCAAATTTATTAAAAAGATCATTGTATGCGACAATAACACTACGTGCAAACTGAAACAATTAGTGTGTGACGGTAACACCACGTGCCATTTTGATGTGGTGTTACCAATCATGCCAATTGTAATTGCTTTCTTCTGTCATTTCATTCTCAAATTTATTAAAAACATCATTGCATTCAACAATAACACTACGTGCAAACTGAAACAATTAGTGTGTGCAATAGTAACACCACGCGCCATCTTGATGTGGTGTTACCAATCATGCCAATTGTAATTGCTTTCTTCTGTCATTTCATTCTCAAATTTATTAAAAACATCATTGCATGTGACAATAACACAACATGCAAACTGAAACAATTAGTGTGTGCAATAGTAACACCACGTGCCATCTTGATGTGGTGTTACCAATCATGCCAATTGTAATTGCTTTCTTCTGTCATTTCATTCTCAAATTTATTAAAAACATCATTGCATGCGACAATAACACTAAGTGCAAACTGAAAAAATTTGTGTGACAGTAACACCACATGCCATCTTGATGTGGTGTTACCAATCATGCCAATTGTAATTGCTTTCTTCTGTCATTCCATTTTCCGACACTGTTGTCCACTTGCCACTAAACAATCCATCACAGGAGATTAAATAAATCAAACTAAGCCAAAAACAAACACTTAAAAACTTATAAAGACATATATAAATATAAAGAAAAGAAAGAAACCAGTTCACCACTGCCCTGTCCTGAAAGCTAGTTGTCACCGAATTGCCAGGTGTTGGCAGGTCTTGATTTACCAATTGAAAAGAGTCCATTGCCCTACATACAGATGTTTGTTATGTCTGGCTCAGTGATAGATTTCCTATATATAGGCCTAGAAGGAATATAAAATCAGTAGGGATAGTTGTCAGATGACTCCCTATGGAAATGGGGTGATATGTATGGAGGCAAAGCAACAATAGATGTTTGGGGAGTGCCACATTGCCAGTGTCACTATTAGGTCTTACACATTCCAGTAAACTGGACATTGAATTAGAGTAATTACTCACTTTATATCTCTTTTTATTTTTAAAATTCCGCCGTCATTTTCTGACAATGAAACAACAAATCCCGAAAAAACTGCCCCTTTATATCTCTTTTAGTTTTTTAATTTTTTTTTTTTGTCGAGTTTCGGAAAACTTTAGGTTCAGATGTTGTTTTCATCTCCTTTGAACTTAATTTTTTTTTTGTTGTTTTGTCAATAAAATTGACTTGTAAAAGGGAAAGATTCAATAAGTAGCATTATATAGAAAAGAAACCACCCCCCACAGGAAAAAGAAAAAATTGTTGTACCTACAAACTGCTTACCTTCAACCCCCCTTTGGGTAAATCTCAGACACCCTAGTTAGTGTCTGAACACGTGAGGCTTTTCTTCTTTTAACACTCATTGTTTTGAAAGATTCTGCTCTTTTCTAAATTTTCCCCAAAAAGTAACTTTATCTAGATAATGCAAAAAGCTGAGGAGCTGAGGAGGGACAGGGTAATAATACCCATTTTAAAATAAATAATAATAATAATATTAATAAAAACCATAACAACAGCATTGATACTTTACACTAGAATAGAAATGCAATCAGATAGCACTTGCAACAGAATTTGGAAATGAGAATAAAAGTTATTCCATTAGAAACATTTGGAGGTACACTTATTTTCCATTAGCATCTATGCAATTACTCTCTCTCTCTCTCTCTCTCCCTAACTTAAATAGGAATAATTAGTGATGTAATGGATCCACAGAGAAATAGAATTCAATTGGATAATCTGTTAGTGAAAAATCGAATAACTATAAACTTTATCGATCCAAACACAACAAAACTAACTTCAACAATTAAATAAGGCAAAACATAAAACCAAACAGCAATGAAAGAGAAAAATACATAACATCGCAGCTAAAAGGAGAATTCAATTCAACAAAAACAAAAAAGATTATACAACAACCCAATAAATCGATAGAAATTAATGCTTCTTTCATACCCATATAATTAAATGAGATCTATTAATTTTCAACCCATAAAATTAATTATTTCTATTATTAAAAATTGTCCGATTAAATTAAAAATATCGAAAATATGAAAAAATAAGGATATGGATAGGTTGGAAGTGGCCAACCTGAGATGAGATCTGATGGATGAAAAAACGCGAGATCCATGAAACCCCTTTTCTTCACCGCGGTCTCCGATTCAGTTGATGCAAGGCGGGACCCATTTTCGCCCCCGCGACCAATAGCATCACGCCATCTGGCTGGCTGGGTCTAACCCAAAGCGAAGCGGTTCCCGACCTGCACCAAGCGAATTAGAGACTGCCAGTAACTGAATCAAAGCGCTCTAATGCCATGCCTCTGAGGCTCTGAGAGAGAAGGTCTGTACAAGTATGTGTTTTCGGTTTTGGTTTCGATAGAGAGATAGATATAGATGGACTTTAATCTAAACCCTATGAAGTCTATTCTATGATACTAACAGCTGGCATGCGGGTTATTTATACTGACCACCGACCAACTGGGTTCCGCCACGTGGGCTGCCACAGACCAGCTGGGTGAACATTATAGCGGAGTTTTATTTGGAAAAAGCGGGCCTCTGGAGACTAGAAAGGGAATTGAGTTGAACTCGGGTTTTGAAATGGCCTTGGGTCTCGGGAGTAATTACGTCTGTGCCACTGCCATCCGATTTTGAGTTGCAGCTACACAGTGGATGCACGTGCGCGTGTGCTGCTAATACAACGTGTTCTGCGACTGCCAGAGCCAGACTAGCCAATTTCGGATCTACCAGTAGATTTTTCTTTACTGTGTTTCTGTTCCGGATCTTTTCGGAAGTTCCAATGAGGTTCTGCCACGTCACCAAAATTACATGAAAAAAGTGCAATGGGATCTCATATGTTTTCATAGTGGAATATTCGGGAAACTTTTGTTATTTTTATTAGAAATATACCTCAATTTATCTTCTATATCTTCTATGTCTATAAAGATTCTATATCTATAAAGGGAAAAAATCAATTTTGGTTAAATTTAAGAAATCTTGAATAGTTAAATGTTTCTAGTTAAACGAAATTATCAATAATAAATTAACTTGAGATCAAGGAATAAAATTTTCAGTTTCGAAGAAATTTTGATAAAAATTTCGACCGAAATTTCGAAGATTTTTAAATTTCGATAAAAATTAGACGGAAACGACGGAAATTGTTATCAAAATACGGAAATTTTGAATGAAAATTTACTATATGTTTATTTAACATATTATTTACTACATTGATAAAAGAACATTGAAAAAACCAAATTATATGTTAGATTTCATGTGATATATAATGAATATAATGCGCGTTGTACTGTTAAAAAAATGTTTCACTAATTAATAATTACATAATGAAATTACACGAATAAATTACTAATGTGGCAATAGAAAGTAACAAGCTTACTCAAAGGGACTTGGAAATGATTTTTGATAGTTAAATTGAGCTGAATTTTGTTAAAAGAGAACTAACTTGGTGGCAGCAGCAGCAGTGATAGCGGTTTACCTCAAATTTCAATTTCACAAATTTTCCAAATTGGAAAACCAAACATTAAGGGAATGAAATCCCATGGTGAGGGAATAAATTTTTTTTTTTCATAATTTATATTTATAACTAAACGAAACACCAAAATGGCCAAATCAAACCCCAAATAAAATCCCAAACCTTTTTTTTTCTTTCCAATTGCCTAAAGACTCTAAATCCCAATCAACTCTAAAATTTATTTTTCTTTCTTTCCTTTTCTCTTCTTTTTATTTTTTTCTTTCTTTTTTTTTTCTTTTTTTTTTCTTTCCTTTTTTTTTTCTTTTCTTTTTTCTTTCTTTTCTTTCCTTTTCTCTTTTTTCTTTTTTCTTTCCTTTTCCTCTTCTCCCCCGTGACTTTGGTCTTCGTCTTCCAGTGGTGGTCTTCGTCTACTCTTCCACAGTTTTCTTTCCTTTTTCTTTTTCTCCCCCTTCACTTCCTGTTTTTCTTCTCTTTGTTTATCTCTCCTAGTCCCTCACTCCCTCCTCCTTCCTAATCTCTCTCTTCCCTCTCCCACACCGGATCTCCTTCTCTTCCTCTCCCCTCCGCGGATCTCTTCTCTCCCTCCGACGACGGCGCGCCACTGCAGCTTCCTCTCCGATCTCTTCTCTCCCTCCGGCGATGGTGCTCTACCTCTGCCTCCGGTCTCTGCCTCCCCTCTCTCCCTCCGATCTAAGTTTCGCCGAAATTTCGTGGATTTCGAAAAATTTCGACGAAATTTCGGCGAAATTTTTCGAAATCCTCTTGATATGGTGTTAAAATTTCCTTACCTCTAAAGAACGAAATTTTACTCCTTGCTTGAGATCCACTTTTTAGAATATTTTTAACGTATTAATGGTTGATATGGATATTAATTGCAAGAACATTTTATTAGTATTGTATGTTTCACGTGTCAGTCACATATTTTTATTATAATTTATTTTTTCCTTTTTTGCCCGTTCGTCAATTCGTTTAGTTCATTGTCACATTATTGTTTTGTTTCGCCTTATTTATCTTTTTGTCGCTCTCAATTTTTCTCTTTCATTTCAGTTTTTCAATATCGATTTGAAATTGAATCCTTTGTTGTTTTGAAGCGTGATCTCCGTAGCATTCTAATTTTCTTTGCAATTTTTGAATTTGGATTCAGAAACTTGATTACTGTTAACATCTTCATATTCATGATCTTCATCGTGAAATTTGGATTCATGATCATGTTCATTTTCTGCAACTTGATTACTGTTAACATCTTCATGCCCATAATCTTCATCATCTTTCAGCATATCTATTTTTGTATTTGTCCTTTTCGATAGTAGCATCTAGAATTTAAAATTTGAATATTATTTAAGGAGTCAAATTTAAGAATTTAGGGTGCGTTTGGTAACGTTTTACAAAACGGTTTTTCATTTTATAAATTCAAAAAATGACAAAAATGCGTTTGGTTGCTGTATTGAAAAAACAATTTTTAAAAAATATAAAATAGAATTTCTAGTTTACAGTGTAAATTTATAAAACGACTAAATGATGTTTTTAGTGAATTTGAAAAACATAGAGAACACGTACATATACAAATAAAAAAAATTTACAACTGAAAAAAAATTTAAAAATTAAAAAACATGTGATCTGCACCTCTTCCCCACCTCTGGCGGCAGCCTTACCTCCCGCCGCTGCCCACCTCACCCATCTCTCTTCATATCTCCTATATTCCTCTATTTCTTTCTTTCTTTCTTTCTTTTTCTCTCTCTCTCTCTCTCTCTCTCTCTCTCTCTCTCTCTCTCTCTCTCTCTCTTTCTCTCTCTACCCATTTCTCAAAATATATATTTTGTAATCCCTCTATAATTTCTAATTCTCGCTTCAATAAACGGATCAAGACTCTCAGTAACATCCATGACAAGAATCGCACAAGCTTTAACAACTCTTACATAGATAAAATACATTTGTTCAACTAGATTATAGGTGCTTGCAGTCTTATTTTCATTAATAATACGGCCACCAACAATTCTTCCACTTCCAAGATAGTCGCGTCGGGCAAGGTGAGTTGAGTTTTATGAAACTTATCTATTTTTTAATTATATATTTTATGAAATTGGTTAATAATAATTTATAATTAATATCTTTTGTGAATATTATTTGGTTGTAATAATTTGTTAATATCAAATGTATTTTCATTATTTTTGTTTTATATAATTGTTTTTCAATTACGCTACCAGACGCCTTCTCATATTTTGAGAATGCAAAATTTAATTTGTCATTTTTATTTTACAATACAGTTTTTAAAAAATTGTTTTCTAAAACGTTACCAAACGGGCCCTTAGTTATGGTTTAAGTTAATAGCATTTGATTTTGGGTCTTTTGCATCTGCTTTTCTTTGCAGATGCAAGTAAGATTTCTCATCTTTTTTTTTGCCACATGGCGTATGTAGTGTCGTTGGATTTGTATTGAACTATCAATTTCTCTTATTAGTCTTCTAAAAGAACTTGTGAATCTGAAAGGACTAATAATAAATTCCTCGATCCAAGCGCTCATAGTCTACTTGACCAATCATGTCATTTAATGTTGGAATATTACTCCTCAAGAACAATTTATCAATAATTTTATTAAATAAATTGGAACATTATTAAATAATATTCACGAGTATGAATAGTGAATCATAGAAGGGCCCATAGTATAAAGACGAACATCTATTTTTTTTTTTTAATGTGAGGATGAGATTACATATGGGAGATAGGAATTGATGAGTTCTATCTCTATACTATAAACATATCACAACTCTTTAAGACTTGGAAAATGTAAAGACCATTGTTCTGTATTGGAATTATTTATCTATTGGTATAAGTTCTACCGTCTCTATGATCCTTGCCATGACGAAAGCTTCATTAGAATATTCAAATACGGTTTTGGTTATTTAAGAAGGTAAGTTACTTAGTTACCTAGGCTCTTAGGTGGCTAGACATATCATGTATCAACTTGTTTCGGATTTAATGTCGGTCACTTACACTGCGTGCACTACAACAAAATCTAACAAAGGCAACCAATTTTTTTTTGTAGGAATAGATGCAACTGTCACTATTGTTAGTTTGTATTGCCCATTGCCACACTACAGTCACCATATAGCATGTTGGAGGTTGGTGTTGGGGTGGCAAGGGAGCTAAGGCCACCCACATGTAAGAATGGTGGAAGCTTCTGCCAAAACCTGCCATGACAGTCTGCAAGGTCTGGTCCTCACCAATGCTGCAGTTAGTTGATTTTTTTCTCTTCACCATTAGATGTAAGGTTGTTGTATTGGTGTTAGAATTGATATCATTAAATAATGTCTCCATGAATTTTGGTAACTAATTAATTAGAATTCAAAATACATTTTTTCACCAAACATATCCTACAATAGGATTGAATCTTACATTAAAACTCATTCCATGCAGCAAAAGCTGGAAGGGGGCTAGCTATTGTGTTAGGGACAGAGATTCAAAGAACAAGAGTAAAAACGTACTCAGAACTTGGAACCAATTTTCTTCAATATTCATTAATTCTAACAAATACAACCAAACATCCTTTTATAGAAGAATACAAGACAACAATTCAAATAAACAAAACAATACTATACATGTGAGGTTTGTGGGATAAAGAACAAAAAAGAAATGAAGAGGATGGGGTTGTTGATTAAAAAAAGTTTTCTATGGACAGGACCGCCCCCGAGTTTTACCCAGAAACCCGAAGAGGTCCTGCGGGAATCCAAATTCAAGGAAAATCCTACCGAAAATTCGGCAGAACCTCCCCTGAAAATGGACTAACCCAGAAATTTTAAACCTGTTAAGAAGCACTTCTAACATATCAACCACCTCTACCGCAACCAAAATAGGGTCTCAGACCCAACAATCTCACAGAAATCCAACATAAAATTTGTAGAGTGGTTATCAGAGCTCCTATCCTATTATAAGGAAATTTTATATAATAAAGTGTCGCTTACAGAGTCCGACTAGGGAGATGGACGCGAATGCCTCGACGTTATTGGCTCGACCTCCACCAAAGCCACTACCTGGGGGAACAATTTANGCCCCCAAAGGGCGAAGCATCCCGACACACGGCCCAAAGCCTATATGTGCATCGTGATGGGTCCCAAAGACCTATTATATCTGAAACCTGGAGGGTACTGCAAAGGTGGTTTGAAAACCATTTTTAATATCTCAATGCCACGCAAAATAATTTCTTAAAAATGAAAAGTCTCAATGAGATTCTCACACCTTTTGCCATCAACTCAAGGCTTTCTCAAAACTTTGAAAATCAATTTCCAATAAATTCTTGTTTAAAACAAGTTTGAAATCGTATCTTTCTCTCGACTCTTAAAACCAATTTAATTCATCAACCTCATATGAAAATCATGTATTAAGAGTTAAAATAAGAATATTAATCAAACTAACGGAAATGTTAACTTGAAAATCATAATCATTTATAACAAATTCAACCCCAAAATATTTTACTCAAACCATACTTAAATAAAACTCGGGATAGCAAATAAATTTCAACCATAAAATAAACAAAATATTTTAAAACAAAAGTCCACTCACAGTGAGAATCCTAGCTTCGATCCTCCTCCGAGTTGTCTCGAGCCACGATCGTCTCGCCTATAAAACAATACAACCATCGATTATCCTCGGTTCTACGACATTTAAAAAAAAGAGTGTGTGTGTGGAGTCTAACGTCCCACTCGACTTCGTTCCTACGCGATTGGTTTACGATCTACACGAATTGACCAATAACACTTCCACAACCGCCCCTAAAGCTTCCCGGCTCATCCTAACCACAATCACTATAACTAATATCGATAACCCACTCAACCTTCAAACCCATAATTTACCAAATATAGGAAGATTCTCAGTCTTCATATGCGTTCATATCTAACATCAAATTTTTGGGTTTCCTACACAAGAGATTGTCCAAAATTACACCAAAAATATCCTAAGACTTGGCCAAACCCCGTTTGGCCCGAAATGGTTTCCAACCTCACAATCCAACTTCCCAAAAATTTAATTTTCTCCAATTTAGTCTAAATTTCAGGTTCTAGATGACCAATGAGTATTTGAGGGATGTAAATCATTTCAGAAAATAGAGAGAAAAGCCTTTAAATCTGAAATCGACAGAGGAACCCGAAATGCCCTTCAAATCTCCAAAAACTCAAGTTTCTAAATGCTCAAATTGATCGAAATAAGTATAGAGGATATAAAGCCCATAGGAAATGGAGGAAAACCCACCTGAAAACAAGCCGAACGGAGGCTGGGGAGGGTTGAAAATCCGGCGAAGAGGAGCGGTGGCTGTAGGATTTTCTGGCGTGTTTCTCGCGTGTGGGTGCTGGTCGGCGAAGGGAAAGGCCGGGGAGGTGGTGGTCGGCTTGTGGAGATCACGTCGCTGAGCCCAGCTCGGAGGGAGGTGGCTGGCGGTGTGATTTTCTGGTCGTGGTGGTGCTGCGCAGTGACATGTGCGGGAGAAGGAGAGAACACGGGAAGAGAGAGAAGAATGAGAGAGAGAGAGTGGCCGGGGGAGGGGGGTCGGCGCCTGGGGGGTGCTGACCGGAAGCAAGGCCGGCAGGGGTGGGTAGTGGCTGCTGAGTCGTGGCGCAGGGGAAGGTGCAGGGGTGGAGAGTGGGTACCGGGGAGAGAGAAATAAAGGGAGAGAGATGTTTGGAGAAGATTCTAGAGAGTGAGAGAAAAATCAGAAAATTTTCTGATTTTTTGGGTATTTAAAACCCACTTTTATAAATTTACAGAATTGCCCCTTGCTTCAAACGCCCATATCTTTCAAACTGTAACTCCGATTGACGCGTGCCGCGTGTCTACGAACTCGTGGACTCAAGACCTACCTAACGGACCCAAAGTCAAAATCAAAAGCCCCTTTATTTTAAAAGTCAACTTTTTAGTCAACCCAATTTAAAACAAAAGCTAAAAATTTAAATTAAAACCCCCTTCTTTATTTCCCAAATAAATCTCAAAATCTTTAAAATGCAATCCAACATCTTTTATAAACCTCTTAAAAACATAGTTAAATAAAAATTTAAATTTCTAGTGAAAATTTGGGTCGGGTCGTTACATCTATGGAAAGGAAGAGAGAAGAAAAGTGCAAATGAAGAAGGAGGTTTCACACTTTCAAGCTACTGGAGGTCCGGTCCTCAATCTTCTTCTCAGCTTCTGGAGGTTCGGTCCTCTCCCATGAAGTTCGGTTCTCAAGTCTTATTCCTGATCTTCTTGCCCTAAATCACAACCAAGCAAAACCACAAAGTATAAACTCACAAGGGAAAGTAACATAAGTTGAAAATGAATTTTGTTTTGTCAAAGTTAAACATAAGAAAAACCATATTTTGGAGTTATAAACATGTCATAATCGAAGTTATAATTAATAGAAGTGAAAACATACATTTCACCACAACAAACTCAAATAAGCTTGTAAAATGAAAAATATAATGAACTTTGATAGCACTGAAAAAATGCCTCATGCCTACTGAGAGGCAATAGAGAAACTATTACTTAATCATGTTGAAAAAGAAAAAGAAAAAAAAAAACTAGTTAAGGGGAACTCATGCTAGTGTTCAAGTCACATATGAGGTTTAGACATATACCTTCCCCATATGCATGTTTGAACCCTATCTGTGACTCATTCCCCTGTGAACTTGAAGACAATACATATAGATTGAAAACACAGTCACAAGGCATAGATTAAAAGAAAGTTTAAGTTAGTACAGATTAAAATAAGAAACTATAAGTATGCTTCTCAAACCCAAATAATGAGCAGCTAAGAAGCACACCTCTTGTCTGAAGGAAAGTATCAAAACTTTCTCATATTCTTACTTGGAGAATACCTTGACAACAACATCCTGTAAATAGTAAAGATATAACTCAACCACATATGAAAATTATATATGATCACAATACTTGCATGCTTCTCTCACTTCCATGACCTAAAGATAATATAAAAAAACAAGACAGATCCCACGATGCACTGTCATTGTTACACTTGTTCATATAAATTAAAAGAGTTGTTCACCTATACTACAGACACATAAAATAGACTTTTGAGTAATATGTTATACACTGCATTTTTCTTCATTAAGGTCACTGAAAATCATCACTAGAGCATATCACTTTGGTTAAATCGGAAAATTTCATTTTTATGTATCCACTTAAATTTGAAGTTAACTAAAGAAAGAATGAAATAAAATACTGATCCATACCACAGACCATGATGTTTATAGTTTCACAAGAACTTGTAGAAGGTTGAAAAATGGCAAAAAGATATCAGAACAAATATCAACCAAGCAAAACAAGCCACATGACACACAACTATAGGCTATAGACTAACTAGCATAACTAATAACCATAATTACTGAAAATACAGACACGTGTACAATTCAGCACAACCATAAAGCAAAGGACCGAACCTCCAGGAAGCCACCATGAAGATGAGGACTGGACCTCCACCTTTGAGGTTCAAACCTCCAAGACCTCCAGCAATCAATCAACACATTTTACAGCTCACTTGTTTTTATTTCTTTATGTTAAAAGAAATAAAAACAAACCCAAAAATAAAAACTGAAATTAGTAATTTCTCATATATATAATGAGTGAAAATAATTAAGATATATATATATATAAGACACCAATTAATTAGTACCTTAGCCAAGCATAACAACTCTGTCAACATCGCCGTCATCCACCGTCGGAGTCGCCAGAGATCGGTAGAAGAAGGTCGTGGGTGTTTGGGCTTTGAATCGCCATCTATGTTGGTTGCCGAAATGATTTAACGACACCAATCAACTTAGAGCAATGAGAGGATGAAGATATAAGTCTTGTGCCTTGCCGCCTTGCTGCCGGAATAGTGAAATCGCCGGAAAAGATAGCGATTTTGTTTGATTTCGATCTAGCTTCATGGCTGAGTTTTTGGGAAGAAACAGATCAAAGGGAGAGAGAGGAGGAGGAGACGAAGAGTTTGGTGGTAGTAGGACCGAAATCCTCCACTGGATTATCCATGTTCGATCGAAGACAGAGAGATGAGAGAGAAGGGAGGGTGCGGCTGGTTTAGGGTTGTGGGAGGAAATGAAGAATGAATTCTGGAGTTAGGTTTTTATTTAACCCTTTGTAGCAAAATTACACATTTACCCCTCAATCAGACAAAACATTGAACTCTTTTTTTAACTCCCTTTTTTAGTCCCTAAATTAATTGACCCCCTTTTTTACTTTAAATTACTGGTGTGCCACTAATTAATCAACTAATCAGAAGCATTAGTAGCATATGTATTCACTGTTCATGTCTGACATAATAATGTGATCACTAATGTTAATTATTAGTGAACAACCACATTACCAATTGGCATCCCCTCAACTTTAGTGCAAATCATTGGAGGCCTTTGGCCAAAATTGTTGTAGTGGTGCACACACATGTATGTTTAGGAAACCCTACATGTCTTAATTTGCATGAAAAATAATTAAATTTGATTTAAATTAAAATGAAAAATTATTATAAAATTAATTTATTTTATATCAAATCTTTTCTACACAAAACACGTGACACGCCGAAATCATAAAGTCCCAAGACATGCAGCACCTAGCACGGGAAGCCATAAATGGCTTAACTTCAGTATTGAGCGCTTAGGAGTGCTTTTATAAGCAACCCAATAGCTCGTGTCATTTCACTCCTTTAGCTTTCATTTTTTGAAAACTGAAGCTCTCAGCCATCACCTGCATATTCCAGTAAGAGCTCACAAATGATCTATTGATTGCTTACTTCTATGCATATATCTTCTCCTAGGATTGATTAGATGATTATATCTAGATCATGAACCTTGCTTAAAAAATCCATTCTCATAGAGAACACTCTTTTGAATGTCCTGTATTGTCTCCCAAACCTGGGCCTAGGAGATTTGAGATATGGCAGCTGCCACTCCAATGGAATAACTTTTAAAACAAAATGATTTTTGTTTGTAACTTAGAAATGTTGAGAATAATTTTTTTTTTCTTTTCCATCAACATTAAGGCTAAACCCTCATACTTCCAACATAGAAAGAATTGGAAATGGGTAGATGCACAGGGAAACAATGAAAGATTGTGAACCCAATTAAATGAGGACATAAATGTCCGGTTCTTAGGGTATGAAATAGGCTGAACTTCATAGTCAAATAGAAAAGCTAGTTCCTCTTTGAATTAAAAATAAATGGAGTTTAGGAAACCACCCAAAACAATAATATAGGGAAACTTTTCCTTAAAGGATAAAACCAAACTGTTTACAAAAATTTTATGAGCCATGTAATTAGGAAATAGACTACCAGTCAAGTTAACTAAGTAGACGTGGTTAGTTACTCACTCGATCATCGACGGATCCTCATCTTCACTAGTGAGTCTGATAGGCGATCGAATTGGTAGGCAGGGTTTGAAACATAGGATTCCAATGTCATACTTTACGTTCCTAAATTAGTATTCATGGTTACCTACAAGAGAGTCTGTGTAGTGGTGAGCATTACTAAAACAGCTGATCCTTTGCTCACTGACCTAAAACCTTTTACACATAATAAGTTACTCAATACTAAAATAGAGTTTTCAAGAAAACACTTATAGAAAACATTTAGGACAAGTACAAGCATTACTTCAATACTTTCCTAGAGTTTCTATTATTTCGTATTAACCAAATAAAATAATACTATTGCACAAGTGTTGATGCTAAAAAGCTCTGATAAAATTTATTTAATCAACCAATAAAATAACGAGCAATCTAACCTTTGGAATGACGATGGATTAAATAATTTCTTGTATGTCTTGATCTTGAATGTTGATCCTGAGGGGGGGGGGGGGTTGCACCCTGCAATGACACTCTGATGCCTAAATGAGAGTTTGCTCAATTTAGTATACTTGTCAATAGGTATGAGTTGCGTACCTTAGGTTGTTCCCTATGTACGTATTTATAGGGTCTAGCTACCTTGATCCCTGAGGTACCACGATCTCCTCACTAGGGGTGGGCGTTTAAACTGGGAACCGGGTGGACCGGACTGAACTGGGGGAAAAAAAAACCGTAAAAAACCGCTTTGACCAAAATTGGTCAACACCGGGACCGGTCCAATCCAATTCCGGTCCAGTTTTGCACTTCACAGAACTGGACTGGACTGGACTGTACCGGATAATTAATATATATTTTAAATTTTTATACAATTTTATACACTTTTTAAACATTTTTATACACATTTTTACACACATTTTACACATTTTAGATAATAAAATTAATATTAACCTAGCTATTTTTTAGACCCTAAAATATATTTTATATAACCTATGGCCTATATAACTATATTCTATATATATAATAATTTTTTAGTATATAATTTTAGTTATACCTTTTATAATAAAATTAGTATATATATTCTTTATACTCTATAATCTATACACTAAATCCTATATACTAAAATTATTATAGTTCTATGGTATGGTATATAGTTATAATATTCTAATAGGGAAAATTATGTATTAGTGTTTAGGGTTTAAAGTTTAAACGAAACCCTATACCCTATACCCTAAACCCTAAAAGTAATAAGTATATAACATAATAACATATATCACTAATAACTATATAAGTATATAACCCCAATTGAAACCCCAATTAGACTTATAATCAATTATAACCCTATACCCTAATATAATTATAACCGTATAGCCTAAACTATATTAATTATTCTATACATATATAAGTAATAAGTATATAAGTATATATTATATAACCCCAATCAACCCTAAACCATTTTTGTTATGTTTTTTTTTTTTTTTTTTTCCAATTGCCCAAAGGCCCCAAAGTTCCAAACTCCAATCAACCATAATTGAAACCCCAATTACTCCTAAATTAGTCAATTACCCAATTGAAAGTTGAAACCCCAATAAGACTAATTAGTAATTTAGTACCCAATTGAAACCCCAATTGAAAGTTAGAACCCCAATAAGACTAATTAGTAATTTAGTACCCAATTGAAACCCCAATTCCTCCTAAATTAGTCAATTACCCAATTGAAAGTTGAAACCCCAATAAGACTAATTAGTAATTTAGTACCCAATTGAAACCCCAATTAGACTAATTAGTCAATTGAGTAAATTACCCAATTGAAACCCCAATTACTCCTAAATTTGTCAATTAGCCAATTGAAACCCCAATTGAAAGTTAAAACCCCAATAAAACTAATTAGTAATTTAGTACCCAATTGAAACCCAATTAGACTAATTAGTCAATTGAGTAAATTACCCAATTGAAACCCCAATTACTCCTAAATTTGTCAATTACCCAATTGAAACCCCAATTGAAAGTTAAAACCCCAATAAGACTAATTAGTAATTTAGTACCCAATTGAAACCCAATTAGACTAATTAGTCAATTGAGTAAATTACCCAATTGAAACCCCAATTACTCTTAAATTTGTCAATTACCCAATTGAAACTTGAAAGTTTGAAACCCCAATTACTGAATTAGACTAATTTAGTCACCAAATATTACCCCAATACCCCCAATTGAAACAACCGAGTACTCACTCATCTAGTCAATTTAGATGACTAAATTAGTAAATTGACTAATTTAGTCAATTTAGTCAATTGATCAACTCATTCAATTCAGGTTGTTCAGCACTTCAGCCATTCACTCTCGCCTCTCGACCCTAACACTCACTGTCTCACTCAGTCTCCAAACTTGTGTCGTGCCGCCCTTTCTCGATCTCGAATGTCATCAGCTCTCAGCCTCTCACGGTCTCACCTCTTCTCTAGGTCTCTCACCTCTCACTATCTCACTATCTCACTATCTCACTATCTCACTCCCAATCTCACTCACTCTTTCAGCAGCCACTCGCAGTCAGCTCTCGATCTCCCTTTCTGGGGTCGCCCTGCAGCCCAAATCAGTGCTCATGCAAGCTGTAACATGGATTCAGCCAGCAGAAACTTGCTCTCAGTAAATATGCTGCACTTTTGAATTGTCTGAAGGGTACGTTGATGAGCAGCAAGTTGTTGTTTAGTAGGTTGTGATCTCAGTTCCTCTGTCTCCGTGTCTCGATCTCCCCTCTCGGCTCCTCTGTCTAGAGGTCCAGTGCACTGTTCTTGTTCAGTAGGTTGTGATCTCAGCTCTTCTGTCTCCGTGTCTCGATCTCCCCTCTCGGCTCCTCTGTCTCGAGGTCCAGTGCACTGTTCTTGTTCAGTAGGTTGTGATTTCAACCCCTCTGTCTCCGTGTCTCGATCTCCCCTCTCGGCTCCTCTGTCTCGAGCCCCAGTCCCAAACAGTGCACTGGACCAAACTGGAACCGTTACAGATCAGTTTGGTCCAGTTCTAGTGTTTCACGTCCAGTTCTTAGCACCGGACCGGACTGGATAACCTTCAGCAGTCCAGTGCACGGTTTAGGGGGGGAACTGGACTGTACTGGACCGTGCCCACCCCTACTCCTCACCTCCACTATCCATGTTTGGCCTTGCATGATGCGTGTGCAAGTTATGTATGGAGATCGTGGGTTTAAGGGGTTTAAGCCACATTCTTTTCTTTCACTGTGCATTGATTAATTTGGGCTTACTAATCAATTTTGGGCCTTGGTTCTTGACTCATGCTTTGGGCCTCAAGACCACAACTTGTTATTTTTAGAGTTAGCCCAAATTTAGCCCATCAGTTAGAAGTGACCTTCTGAAATTGGGTCCTACAAATGCCCCTTTTTCCCTTGTGTCGCCACGTGTCTTGCGTGGATTGGCGAAGGGGAGAAAATGACAGTTGACACCGGTTTTGTTCATTATGTCGCCCTTTTGGTTTTTCGAGGTGCCTTGTTTAAACCCGAGTGAACAAAATTCAGTTGATCTTACTTTAGCAATTTTGAAACTTTGCTTTGCTTTCTCTTCTTCAGGCGATTTCTAGGGTTTTCAGTATCCTTAAAAATCCTTCCAATTTCAAGTCCTAGTGAGCTCATGATCCTCGTTTCGACCGGCTCTGATCTTCGAGTAAGTCCTTCTTCCCCTTATTTACTCAATTCTTTGTTATGGGGAAACTTACTTGCCCAATATTTTTCTGGAGTCCCTCCAAGGACCAAATTAGAACCATAGAGAAAGAATGTGGCCTCCCAGCTGATGTTAGGATTTCTGCCTTAACTGAAAAATGCAACGTCATTACTGGGGAAGGGATTCTAGTGGGCTCCTTGGTCATTTCGGTCGATTCTCTTCAGTATATAGGATTTCCTCTCCAACCCCTTTTTCATATTTTCTTCAATCGAATGGGCGTTCATCCTCTTCAGATGAACCCCAGCTGCTTTCAATTAATCTCTGCCCTTCTTAGTTTCGGCCTTTTCGTTGGTGCTGCTTTTGAGTTTGTCGACTTCTTCTACTGATATAAGTGGAATAAGACCAACGAACTCGATAACACAACGTCCTTCTACTTTACTCCGAAGCCTGGTGCCACCAAGCTTTTTCATGATAGGCTGACTTCTCATAGTGGCTGGAAAACTAGGCCAGTGGTGGTGACTTGGAATTGGGCTGCCCCCGAGCTCGAGGGCATGCTCATTCTGAATAAATTTTCCAACTCCCTTGGTATTCGCCATTTTGATAACTATCACAATTTAAATATCAATATGATTTGTCAGCGCCTACTAATTACCAATATTTTGCATTTCCTTTTTTCAGACAAGACGTGTTATACCGAAGCGAAGTTGGTTTACGAAAGGCTTCAGGCTATCCAACTTCACTTTGTTCTTGGCGATCCGAAGCACGGTGTTGATTGGTACACCATTGTGGATTGGCTCCAAAAAGTGAGTAGAGAACATCAATCCATAATTTATGCCTCTTATTCATCAGCGTAGAGGGCAGACTTCAAGGGCTATTCAGCAAGGGACTTCGCAAGTGGTTTAATTGATCGAAGTCGCGAGCTCGAGCTGACTGAAGCCGACAGACAGAGGATAGAGAAGTTGAAGGAAAAGTTTCGTGCTCAGGTCGAAGTTCTTTATGATTATGAGAAAATGTAGTTTGAAGCGAAATATATCGGTATGCAGCGCAAACGCCTTGAACCAGCGAAGGACCCGATCCTTGAGAAGAAGAGGAAAATTGTGAGACCTTGGAAAAAAATTTTGTGTTTATTTCTTGAGTTATTTATTTCTGTGGTCACTTTAAATTTCTTATTGGAAGTGTTAGGATTTTTGTGTAAATCCTAGAGATCCAAATTTGGTTTTAAATCCATAAGAAATTAGTATTCGCCGCTGTGAGAACCCATATTTTTCAAAGATTTATTTTAAATATTTTGAAAATTTATTTTAAGGATTTTAAGAATTTATTTGGAATTTAAAAAGGTTTTGATCTAATTTTAATTTTTGTTTTAAATTGGGCTTGACCCAAAGTTGATTTTTTATTCTATTGAGCTTTTGGTTTTGAATTTGGGCCCATTGGAAAGATTTCGGGTCCACAAATTCATAGACATGTAGCACGCGTCGATCAGAGTTTTGGTTTAAAAGTTACGGACATTTGAAGTAAAGGGCAATTTTGTAACAAAGGGGGTTTTAAAAACCCAAAAAGTCAGACTTATCTCTCTCTCTCTCTCTCTCTCTCTCTCTCTCTCTCTCTCTCTCTCTCTCTCTCTCTCTCTCTCTCTCTCCCTTCCGCATCTGTTTCTCTCACCTTCGCCGATCTGCCACCGGCGCGTGGCAGTGCGTTTGGCAGCATATGGGATGGGTTTCTGGCCCACGAGCTTCGCCGTCCCACCCTCTTCCTCCGCCTGGCCTCCATTCAACCCAGAAAAGCCCCGAAACCTGAGACCCAGTTTTAGGCCGGTTTGGAGCTCCAGCGTTGACCCGATTTTTTCGACGGATTCGAGGCCGGCGATCATCCCCATCCTTTTCTTCTTGTCAAGCTGAGCACGGTGGTGTGCTCTGATCATCCACCCGATGCTCCACGACGGCGGATTGAGAGTGAGAAGGTCGGCGACTTCTACAGCCAATTTAGAGCTTTTCCGGCGATAATTGGTCGTCGACCCAGGTTGACCACAACAGACTACCGCGAGTCCCGCCGAGTTTGGCCGTGTCGGTGGTTGGAATTACTGGTTTTTGGCCTCTGCCAGTCACCCGAAGCCCATGGGTACACGGGCTCGGGAAATCTTATCCCTGATGCCATTATGCTGCCGGATTTGATATTCGAGCAATGGCGCCGTGAAGGGCATTTTAGTCATTTCACGTGATTGTATTGTGAGTGAAACTTATTTGTTTATATTGTTAAGTACCGTGGTTTAATTGTCTATTTTGTGTGTTTGGTTGCTCTATCTTAGAGGAGGCTAAATGTAGGATTTTAGATCATTAGAACGTAGTGACGATGATTTGAGACTAAAGGATTAATTGGAAATTTTAGAGATACTATGACGATAATTACTGAATTAGAGAAGAAATGTTTATGGTTGAGGTAATGAATGAGGATTAGACAATTATTATGCAGAATGATCAATTAATTATTGAGGAAGTATTGGTATGATTTGAGTGGCAAACAAGTGAGGGGCTGTGAATAGGAATCAATTTCGGAAGGGATTTGGTATAGCTTGGGGTAGACTGTGAGTGGATCTTTGGTTTTCGAAAGGTTTTGCACATTCTATAATTTAACTCTTTTTGCTTGATTTAATTGAGTATGGATAGTTTCTGGAAATGGCTTTTAGCATTATTTTGGGGAAGATTTATTATTGAATTTTCGTCTTTTGGAAAAGGATTTTTGATCGAGCAGCTTTCAAAATTTGAGGATGATTTTATTTAAGCGGGTTAATTAGAAGATTTAAATTTCAGTTTTTATCTGAAGGAGTATTTTTGAGATGTGGTTGATTGAGATATCCAAAAGCAGTTTTCAAACTGCCATATTAGTACCCCTCTCAACAGGTATAGATTTGCTCTGCACTCGCCTAGAGATGACTCGACGGTGTATGACCAGCACTTGCTTTACACTTGCTTAGTTGGCGGTGTATGACCAGCACTCGCTCTGCAGTTGCCTAGTTGGCGGTGTACGACCAGCATTTGCTCTGCACTTGCTTAGTCGGTAGTGTATGACTAGCATCACAGCAGGTATAGATTTGCTCTGCACTTGCCTAGAGATGACTCGGCAGTGTACGACTAGCAGTGCCCTGGGTACTAGTCTGGCGTGAGTTTTCAGTTGTGGAGTATTTTGAGAAATTATATTACACCAGTAAATGTTTTAAATGACAGTTTCAGTAAGGCATTTCGTATTGTTTCAGATATTTTAACAGTTTAACAGCTTGAGAGTATTAATTATTTTCCAGAGTTTGATTTACGGTTTGAAGGGATTTAAAAATGGATTTGAAGGAAGAGATTTTGAAAGTAGTTTGAAAGCTGGAGGATTTCAAAGAGTGACGTGAGTGAAAATGAATAGATGTTTGTTTGTCCGGTGTGTTGTATTGCTTTTGTTTGTTAGGACTTAGGTTGGTTAGGACTTGGTTTTGTTAGAACTTGGTAAGGTTTAGGCTTGAATCTTGAGAAGGGAAGCGATGGTGATTATGCATTGAGGTTGTTAATTAGGATGTGAATGATTTAAGGTTGAGATTAATAATTAACGTTTAGGCAATTGATTTGCAGAAAGATGGTTATTTTTATTGGTGAAATTTATTGTGAATTGAGAAATTATGTCTATCTTGATGTTTGAATTATTGGTGATTGATCCAGGAGGATCTTACGTATTATATAAAATATATAATATAATATAATATAATTATTTATATTATATTATATATTTAAATTTAAATTAATTAATTAATTAAAACCATTAAAACTAATGGTTTAAAACATTCCGTTTTAAACTATTAGAATTGAAAGGTTTTATATTAATTAAGAATTTAAATCATTCATGTTTTATGGTTTAAGTTCATTTGTTAATTTTAGTTATTTATTTTTAGCTATCAGAACTTGTATATAAACTCAAGTTATTCAATCAAATAAATCAAACAGTTCCTAAAACTTCTTATTCCTTTTGTTTCTTTATTTTATCTTTAGTTTCCTCTCGTTCTAAGGAAGTCCACTTCCAAAGAGAAGCAATGACTCCTTGTTCCTATTGATTAGGAATTTATCGTTCTATTGCCTAGAAGTTTTGGATCAAGTGATATCAGAGCAATAGATCCGAGAGGGTGACGGTGGTTTATGGTCCTAACTCGCGGTCGACGCAAAGCTTCTGGTGAAGAACTTATAGGTCCTTTGATTGTCCATAGAAGACCAAAGTCCAAGAGAGGCACCATAGTAGGAGAAAACTCGAGCGAAACACCAATTGGTGACGGTGCACGAATCACCAAATTTGAGAAACAAGTGGAAACTTTATCAACATCGATTTCTAAGCTTGTGGAAAATTTAATTTTCACATAGGCATCCACTTCGAAGGAGAAATATCTTAAGAAGAAGGATGACGAGGAGAGCGAAGAAGAAGACGATGCCAACCCTAACACAGGGGATAACCAAGACGAAACGGGTAAGTACAAAAATCTCGTAGATATCTTAAAAATTGATTTTAAGATTGATATCCCTACGTATAGAGGTGACGTTGATGCTGAAAAATTAGACAATTGGATTGACACATTAGAAACTTATTACACAATCTATAAGTATTGTAATTCTCAGAAAATAAAATTTGTAAGCTTGAAACTTACAAGTCATGCCCTTACATGGTGGAGGTCTTACCAAAGACGACACAATGTATCGGACTTGACTTGGAAGAAATTCAAGATGCTACTGAGAACACAATTCTATCCAGTTGGCTATGAAGAAGAGAGGTGGTACAAGTGGCAACATTTCAAACAAAAATTCGGGCAGACAGTACAAGAGTATACAACTGAGTTCCATAACCAAGCTATGGTTTTGGATATTGATGTCAATGACTACGATGTATTCATGAAGTATACCGGAGGTCTAGCCGATTATATATGGAAAGAACTAAAATTGTTCACCGTAGAGTCTACTGAAGAAGCTACAGTAAAGGCCATCGCCATTGAGGCCAAAAACAAAAGAATTGACAAAAAAGATGATAAATCTAGTAGCAAATCCGATTGGAAGGATAAAGGGAAGAAAAATAAGGACGGTCCATCGCAGAAAAATTACTGTGAACATTGTCGAACCAGTGGACATGTCAAAGACAAGTGTTGGATACTCCATCCTGAGTTGCAACCGAAGAACCGGAGAAATAACCAGGGGAGAAATGACAGAAAGGCTACCTTGACTGTGCAACAGGCAGAAGAACTTCCAGAGTTGAAGCAACCTGATGCTACGCTTGCCCTAATGACAAAACCCACAGATATTGGAGATCCCCACAACCGAGAAGAGCTTTTCTACGTGAACATTCAAGTAAAGCAAAGTGTTGTGCAGACAATTATTGATCCAGGAAGTTAGAAGAACCTGATTTCAGAAGCTTTAGTGAGAAAGGTGGGCTTAGAAACTACACCTCACCCTAGGCCTTATCCACTTGGGTGGATTCAAAAGGACATTGACAAGGTGACATGTGAAGTGGTTCCATTGGACGTATGCCAAGTTATATTAGTTAGTCCGTATCTATGAGACCGGGATGCCATTCACTACAGGAGGCTTTGCAAGTATCGTCTTGTTAAAGATGGGAAGGAATTTCATATCAACTCTTGCAAGCCACAAACCACAGATAGTTTGTTAACAGCATCCCAGGCCAAGAGATTGGTCAATTCATGTGGGCGATTTGTTTTATTAATGATTTGACCCCAAGAGCTAAGTTCGGGAGCTATGACACTATTAACATTGATGTTATCACCTTCACAATATTCCGATATCGGAAAATTACAGGAGGAGTTCAAGGACTTATTCCAGGATGTGCAGGGATTGCCACCGCAGAGAGTTGTTGAACATGAAATCCATTTGGTAGGAGATTCACCACTACCAAACTTGGGTTTGTATCGCACTTCTCTGACAGAATTTGAAGAGATCAAGAAGCAAGTTCAAGGACTTCTTGAACAAGGAGTCATTCGGCCTAGCTGTTCACCAGTCTTACTTGTGCCCAAGAAAGATGGAGGATGGCGCATGTGTGTTGATTATAGGGCACTAAATAAAATAACCATTAAGAATCGGTATCCACTACCGAGGATTGATGATCTGTTAGACCAACTCCACAGTGCTCACTACTTTACAAAGATTGATCTCAAATCTGGCTATCACCAAGTTCGCATCCATGAAGAAGACACTTGGAAGACTGCTTTTAAGATGAAGCAGGGATTGTTTGAGTGGATGGTTATGCCATTCGGATTATGCAATGCTCTAGCCACTTTCATGCGATTGATGAATGAGGTCCTTCGTCCTTTCATTGACGATTTTGTCATTGTTTACTTGGATTACATACTGATATTCAGTATCACTTGGGAGGATCATCTTTGTCATATTGTTAAGGTTTTGGAGGTGTTACAAACAAATCAACTACAGTTGAACGGTAAGAGGTGTGAATTTGGGAAGCAACATCTTGTATGCTTGGGGTTCATTGTTGGTACAGGAGAACTGAAGGTGGATCCAGAGAAAGTACAAGTTATCTCTCAATGGCCTACACCCTGTTTAGTAACTGAAGTTCAGAGCTTTATTGGTGCATGCCAATATTTGCGGAAGTTTATTCGACACTTCTCACAAATTGCAGGACCTTTGCACTCCCTTACAAAGGCCAATTCAAAATTTGAATGGTCAAACAAACATGAGGAATCTTTTCAATTGTTAAAACGGAAAATTACCGAGGCCCCAGTGTTAGCACTACCAAATCTGCAGAAGTCATTTGAGGAAGAAGCAGATGCATCTAACTACGCCATGGGAGCTGTTTTGTTCCAGGATGGGAAACCTGTTGCATACCATTTTGAAATGTTTAGTGGACCAGTTTTGAACTATCCAACTTATGACAAGGAGCTTTATGCATTACACCAATCAGTGAAGCATTGGAGAGCTTACTTGTTAGGAAAGGAAGTCGTAGTTCACTCAGATCATAAGCCTCTTCAGTTTTTGACTACACAGTCAAAGTTGCAGCAAGCTCGCTATATGAAATGGATGTCTTAGCTCCAACAATTCAACATTGTGATCAAGTACAAGAAATGAGTGACTAACAAGTTGGCAGATATGTTATCTTGACCACCTACACCAGTTAGTTCCGCATTACTGGTGGCTATGAAGATCCAGCCAATTATTCATTCTGAGTACACCAAAGGGTATGACACAGATGCTGATTTTAGCTCAACTTATGCGAAGCTACAACAGGGAAAGACTAGTGAGTATCAACTAAAGGATGGAATGATTTTCAAAGGAACATAATTATGCATTCCAGAAGATGGAGATAGACTACATTAGATTCGAGAGGCTCATACTTCTAAAGTAGCATGACATTTTGGGGTAGAAAAGACTCTACTGAATCTTCGTCGTTATGTATTCTGGCCAAAGATGCATCTCGATGTTTCTCGTTACATTCGAGATTGTTTTCTATGCAATACATCGAAGCCCTCCAATAGGAAGTTAGGATTGTATATACCATTGCTAGTACCTAGCCGAACTTGGGAGAGCATTTCGATGGATTTTCTTGGTGGATTGCCTAAAACTAAGTCTGGAAATGACTACTTGTTTGTGGTGGTGGATCGTTTTAGCAAGATGGTCATTCTCATTCCATGTAAGAAGACCATAACTGGAGAAGGAGCAGCTAAGTTGTTTTTTCAACATGTTTGGAAACATTTTGGTCTACCGACACCAATTATTTCTGACAGAGATAGTCAATTCCTAGGACATTTCTGGAGGTTCTTATGGGGAATGATGGATACCAGGTTGAAGCGAAGCACTGCTTTTCATCCACAGATCGATGGTCAAAGAGAGGCTGTTAACCGGACTATGGTGCATTTGTTAAGGGGTTATAATTCCATGCATCCAAAAACTTGGGATGAAAGTCTCCCTTACTTACAGTTTGCTTTTAATCGAGCAATTCATGGCTCCACACTGAAATCTCCATTTGAGGTTTGTTTAGGATACTTACCTCAGAGTCCTTTCGACTTGGCATTCACTAATAGTGACAAGCAATTGAGTGGAAATGAAGAAGAAGAACATGTTTGAGCACAGAGATGTCTCGAACAAGTGAGTAAGATCCATAAAGAGGTAGAGGCACAACTGCAACAATCTCAACAACGATATAAAGCTCTCCATGACAAGCATCGTGTGCCATGTAACTTTATGGAGGGTGACCTAGTATGGTTACACCTTGGAAAAAAACGGTTAACTGGAGAAGGCAAGAAGCTCAAGCCTATTCGTTATGGACCATTCAAGATCATCAAGCAAATTGGTGATAACGCCTTCCAGCTTGACTTACCACCATACATGCATATGTACTGGGTCATCAATGCCGAGAATTTAAAGCCCTTCAAACCATCTCTACTTGATGATTGCCCCGACGAAGACACTCGTCTCCCATCATTCGATGACTTGAGGATGGAACGAGAAGACCCTCTAACGGAAGATTGCATCTTAGAGAAGAAGGTTAATGAGACCCGACATGGAAAGTATGAGTATTTTCGCATTGGCAGAAAAGGTCAACTTCCCAGCAAATCGAAGTGGTATATACGAGACAAGGCGACTCAGAAGTTCCCACATCTCACCATTTAACTTGAGCAGGAGCTCAAGGTTCTTAAATGGGGGAGCCATGATCTAGGAGGATCTTACGTATTATATAAAATATATAATATAATATAATTATTTATATTATATTATATATTTAAATTTAAATTAATTAATTAATTAAAACCATTAAAACTAATGGTTTAAAACATTTCGTTCTAAACCATTAGAATTGAAAGGTTTATATTAATTAAGAATTTAAACCATTCATGTTTTATGTTTAAGTTCATTTGTTAATTTTAGTTATTTATTTTTAGCTATCAGAACTTGTATATAAACTCAAGTTATTCAATCAAATAAATCAAGCAGTTCCTAAAGCTTCTTATTCCTTTTGTTTCTTTATTTTATCTTTAGTTTCCTCTTGTTCTAAGGAAGTCCACTTCCAAAGAGAAGCAACGACTCCTTGTTCCTATTGATTAGGAATTTATGGTTCTATTGCCTAGAAGTTTTGGATTAGTGATGAAATTATTAAGTGGTCTGAGTAAATATTGATTTATTATTGCGGATTATCATTGAGTTTGAAAATTGAAGAATTATTGAGGTTAGTTAATTAAGTCTTTTCACTCATACGAGCTCTAGTGAGCTTACTGGGTTGTTTGTTTGAATGACCCGGTGTACTATGGATATGGTGCGGTGTGGTTATTTGTGTATTGCAGGTTAAGCAAGTTGAGCAGTCAGTGAGGAGAAGTCGAGGCAGTGAGATCCACTTTGTTTGTTTAAATGTTTTTATACGGAAGTTTTACATAAATGTTTTATTTGAAAGAAATTTATTTATTTATATTTATGTGCATGGCTCAAAAGAAAGAGAAAAACAGATTTAAAAGGTTGATGTTTCAGTGTTTTATGGGCCGGAGGTTTGGGGCGTTACAACCGCTACGAGTACATTGCATTTTTCGGGACATTTTTGGATGACCGATGGTATTTTTAGCGAGTGTTTAAAGTTGGAAACATGTGAGAAAATAAGTGGATGAGATGGAAAGATCTCAACCATTGATCAAGTTGATCAAATGCCTGAGAAGTTGACAGCCAAATTGGAGAAACAGAGAGATAGCTATTGTGTAGGAATGATACAGAAGTCAGGAGAAGAATTCAGAACTTGGTGGAATATAGTAGAAATCACCACTGAGGGCTAGGTGGAGCCATCAAGCGATCAACAAGGCTTGCTGAGGGCTCGGCGCGGTAGCGAGCAATCAGCAAGGCCTGTCGAGCGCTTGGTGGTTCGGCGAGGGCTCGGTAGCCTATCTAACAGGACCGCCCTTGGATTTCCACCCTGAAACTTGAAGAGGTCCAGTGAGATCCGAAATCAAGGAAAATTCTACCGAAAATTCGGCAGAACCTCTCTTGAAGTTGGATTAACCCAAAAATTTACAAACATGTAAATAACATTTCTAAAAATTAACAGCCACCTCTACCGCAGACAACAGGGAGTCTCAGACTCAACAAATAAAAATAAACCATTTAACATAAGATATATCAATAAAACCGATATGCAGTCATTCACTGAGAACTTTCTAAACAAAAGTATCATGCAAAAATAAAAGTTCAAGAATCAAGATAAGGCATAAAAGAACTTCTCGTTTAAACTTTTGTAATAGAATTCCTTGGAAAGAGAAATGAAGTTTCATCGTACTCAAACTCGTGACTGCAAACAAAGTCCTGGCCACAATCCCACGCATGAGCAGGCTCAAATCCTGGCCACAATCTCGTACGGAGAAGTCACTCTGTAAGAGCAGGCTCGTATCCTGACCACAATCTCGTACGGAGAGGTCACTCCGCATGAGCAGGCTCGTTTGGTCAATACGTGCATTTACACAACAGTTTTTAAATCCTCTTTTCAAAATTCTTTTTAACAATCCAACTCATCAAGAATGTGTTTTTTCTCAAATCACAACGTCTCAATCAACATAATATAAATAATCATTGAAATGAAAATCTGAGATATGTTCAATATATTCATAAACCAAGTCGAACTTAAACCACACCACTTAAATCAAGATATTTTCCACGAGTTCAAGCATACAATCAAATCTTAAATATTTATCTCATACAAAATCATAAAATCCTAATTTTTAAAGTCATTAGTCTCAAACAGAATATCATTTGAAGAAGGTTTAAATAAGAATTCTCAACTCAAATCACTACTACAATGAAGTTAATATACAACGGTAAAAAACTGTTGTCTATTTGCCCAAAATTTCGTCGTCTAGGCGAGTGACATCTATAACATAATTAGACAACGGTAAAAACCTATTGTCTGAATGGATTAATACAACAGTTATAATTTAAAACTGTTGTCTGGTATCCACCAAAATGCATGATTTTCATCTTAAACGGTTGTGTTGAAACACAATACACAACGTTTACAGATACAAAACTATTGTATTAGTAATGATTTGATAATACTTATTTACTATTAATGTTGTCCAAAGTATTGTTAAACATCAGTTTTAAGAAACACCGTTGCATAATTAAGTATAAAACTGACATGAATGTTAGTACATAAGAAACTCAACAACAGTTTTTACTAAAACATGTTATTTTAATTACTTATACATATCATTTAATACTCTAAAACCGTTGGGTAATCATAATCTCCACAACTTCTTTTAACTATATGTGATGTTAAGATATGCGTATGACAAGTAATTTTTTTTCAAAAATGTTGTATAGATAAATAATACACATCAATTTTTTGGTAAACCCTAAACCCTAAACATTTTAACTGTTGTTAGTAGGTGTGTTATACAATGGTTATTTAACTAAAACCGTTGTTTAGAATTAATTAACACAATTTTTTTAAATTAAAAACTGTTGTTTGTTTGATTCACATTTTTATATCCCTACTTACATCCAATTGAATCCCCATTAATTCCCTGCTTGCATATCCAATTGGAATTAAATCTCACTAAATCCCTGCTTGTTGCATCCAAAGTAATCCACAAATATTGATAACTCAAAAAGATCCATGAATTCATTAAATTGGAATTGGAGTTTACAAAGTCGATCATGATAACAAACTCATTCACACATCCCTTGCCAATTAATGTATAGCCCAAAAAATTATAAGTAACTTGATAACTACAAAAAGTACTTGTTGATTACAAAAACTATAAAGCTAAGGATGACATGGTCTAACCTAAGTAATCGTGCAAAGTCAACCATATACATACCAAAATATTTGACTTAGCAAGATTAGCTAGTCAATGAACTGCTCCTATCATAATATTGCATGTCTACACAGCCTAGCCAGTTAGCTATACAAAATATTTACCAAAAAATGCTTGTTAAACCCAGCCGACGGACTTAGGGAAGTGAGGAGTACGTATTGGATCTATATATAGCGCACCATAAAGCCCGCCCATTCAGCGCGTACTTCATCAATCTGGTCCTGTGAGTAGGTGTTGTCCTTTCTCCTTTCCCATTGAAATTAACCATGGAGTAACAAAAGGATTAACATAAGGGAATACACCAATAAGAAATTCAACATTTTTGTTTAATTAACCTTTTCTTTTTTTAATAATTGAATGAATCAATAAAAAAAAAAAAGGAGCAGAGGAAACCCCTGAACCAAAGAACAAACATACAAAGCAAGAACAAACCATCAAAATAATGATCTAAGTGACTTAAAAAACAATTAACCTGTCATAACCATCAAGTTAATCATCAACCATCAAATTAATGATCTAATTGACTTAAAAAACAATTAACCTGTCATAACCATCAAGTTAATTCATCATCATCATAATTAACAAGGGTTTTTACACAATTGATCCAAAGCACATTTTAAACAAAATGAATGTAACGCCCTGAACCTAAGGCCCATAAAATACTGAAACTTTGACATTTAAACCTCTTTTCAAAAAATGAGCCATGCACTTAATATAATAAATAAATACATTTGATAAATTAGAGTGCGAGCCCAAAACATTTATGTAAAATTCACCGTATAAAATCAGTTAAATCAAAATGGAATGGGTCTCACTGCCTCGTCTTCTTCCCACTGCTTCATCAGCCTGCTTAACCTGCAAAACACAAACCTTACACCACATCCATGGTGCACCGGGTTATACAATAAACCTGGTAAGCTCACTAGAGCTCGTATGAGTGAAATGACGAAATAATTATCCTCAATAATATCCTTAAATATTCAAACACATAATAATTTCATCACCAATTATCTAAGCATCAAGATAAATCAAAATCCTTCTTATCCATAATCAAATCCCACTGATAATAACAATAAGCATTCCATAACACAATTTCCTAATTATCAACTATAAACCTTAATCTCAAATCATTCCTGTCTTAATTTAATAACCTCAAGGCGTAATCACCATCATTTCCCTTTCAAGATTCAAGCCTAGACTTTACCAAGTCCTAACAAAACCCAGTCCTAACAAAACCAAGTCTTTACCAAACAAAAGCAATACAACACACAGTACCAACAAACATCTATCTAATTTTACTCACGTCGCTGTTTGAAATCTCCCTACTTTAAAACATTTTCACAAATCCATTTTTAAATCATCTCAGAACTGTAAATCAAACTCTAAAAAACACATAATACTCTGAAGCTGTAAAATTATTAAAATATCTGAAATAAAATGCAATGCCTTTCTGAAACTGTCGTTTAAAACGTTTACTGATGTAATATAATTTCTCAAAATACTCAACAACTGAAAACTCACACCACACTAGTACCCCAGGGAACCGTTGGTCATACACTGCCGAGTCATCTCTAGGCAAGTACAGAGCAAATCTATACCTGTTGTGATGCTGGTCATACACTGCCGACTAGGCAAGTGTAGAGCAAATGCTGGTCGTACACCGCCTACTAGGCAAGTGCAGAGCAAATGTCATGCTGGTCATACACCGCCGACTAGGCAAGTGTAAAGCGAGTGCTGGTCGTACACCGCCGAGTCATGCTTTAGTCTCAAATTAATCCTTTAGTCCCAATTAATCCTTTAGTCTCAAATCCTCGTCACTACGTTCTCATAATCTCAAATCTTACACTTAGTCTCTTCTAACATAAAGCAACCAAACACACAAAACATACAGTTAAACCACAGTACTCAACAATAAAACTAGAAAACTTCACTCACAGTGCAACCACGTGAAATGACCGAAGTACCCTTTATAGTGCCATTGCTTGGATACCAAATCTGGCAGCATAACGACATCAATGATAAGACTTCCCGAGCCCGTGTACCTGTTAGGACCAGACAACCAAATACCAACCAATTAGGAACACAAATGGTCGCTGAACGACTGAAACGGGCGGCCGCCACCACACATGGTGGCTGCCCGACTTAGAATAGTACACAAAACACACAGAACTCACCCACGGGCTTCGGGTGACTGGCCAGAGGCCAAAAATCAACAATCCCAACCATCGGCATGGCCAAACGCGGGCGGACCTGCGGTGGTCTGTGGCGGTCAACCTGCGCGAATTTCAAAACTCAAAATCAACATAAATGAATTACAGAGACACAAAGGAGACGTCGAGAGGATCAACTTTTATACCTTGGTCGACGGCCAATTATCGTCAGAAAAGCTCGAAACTGGCCAGAGAAGCCGTCGGCCTTTTCATCCTCGATCCGCCATCGTGGAGCGTCGAGTGGATGATCGGAGCACACCACCGTGCTCGGCCCAACGAGAGGAAGATCCCAGGGCCGGAGTTGGGCCGCGAAGATGCCAAAAACAGCGAGTCAACGCTAGAGCTCCAATCGGGCGAAACTGGGTTCTCGGGTTCTGAGCAATTACTGGGTGATTCGAGACTGAGGGAAGAGAGAGGGAGGGACGGCAAACAACCTGGGCCAAACACCCAGCCCAGCCGCCACCGGACACGCTGCCACGCGCCGGTGACAGGTGCGACAAGGGTGAGAGGCAAGAGAGAAACAGAGGCGCGGAGAGAGAGAGAGAGAGAGAGAGAGAGAGAGAGAGAGAGAATAAGTCTGACTTTTTGGGTTTTAAAAACCACTTTCGCAAAAATTACAAGTTTGCCACTCCCTTCACATGTCTGTATCTTTCAAACCGTAATTCTGATCGACGCGTGCTACGTGTCTACGAACTCGTGGGCTCGAAACCTATCCAACGGACCCTAAGTCAAAATCAAAGACCCATTTATTTTAAAAGTCAACTTTCGGGTTAAGCCCAATTTAAAACGAAAATTAAAATTAAATCAAAACCCTTTTTATTTTCCAAATAAATTCTTAAAATCCTTAAAATAAATCTTCGAAAAATACGGGGTCTCACAATAAAACATGTCCTAAGTGTAATGAGGTTGCAGCCAAACCATCATGTTATCTTGACACCATGAAACATAAACACTGTAACACATGCAGTATACCAACATTCAACATTCAAACCTAGGCAAAGTTTAGTAGACAACAGGAAATCGTTCAAAGGTCTATTTTGATTTGGTAAGATTGAAATAATTCTAGCATGCAAGCATAATTAGATGAAAGAGCTTAATTCCACATATCACGACTACACAAAAAAAGTGAACCCTAATATCTGTTTAGAAGTTACAAAAATTCAGGAAATTTGCTGGCCAATTAATCATTTTCATCAAAGTGCAAGTCAACAATCAATTGGTCAACATGACAAAACAAATAGGCTAAATCTAAGCATAGGTCCAAGAAAAGAGTTGCATGACCCAAATAAAGGTGAGATTTTCAAAAATAAACTATCAAAGGTGCACAACAACACAACAAATGATAACTATATGTAAAATGAGTAACCTAAATACACCAAAGAAAAAAAATCAAAAATAAAAGAGAACAAGCGACTTGGAAACTAGCAGGGCATCAAGTTACAGAAGTTCAATTAGACCCTCCAACAAAAAGTTAAAACTAAAAGTCATTGAAGAGAAAGAGAGATAACAATTACAAAGAACAGATAATATTCTTTTTTATCTAAATTAAGAACTTCTTTATTTTCATAATGCTACTATGAACACATGCAAATGTGCGTAAGACTTAAAATCTGTCCCAATTAAGTCTGGGCCAAATACTACCTAGGACTTAAAATCTGCTCCACATGCAATTAACCTTTCAGCTTATTAAATTTCAAACTTCCCATGATATATATATCCTAGTATATATACATTCCAAAAAGTATAAAATTAAGTCTAAATTTCAAGTTTAGTTTGTACCTTGGTAGCAAAGCTTAATCCTTCATCTTTAACTATCTCTTTCATAAACCGCATAACAAAATAGCCACACTTCTTGTGAGTTGGTTGTTGAGGAATGTCCTAAATAGTATAAGCAATAGAATTAGAACCAAAATTCATAATCTTAAGTATTATATTAAATCACTATGAACTTGAGTAGAAATTAGCAAACATGCATACTGACAAGTTTTTCCACAAAACTGCCTTGTTCACTTTCTTATTCCCTTGGGCTTTAAAGATTATGATCGCACTTTAACATGAAAACAGATACCGTGTATCAGCATAGCAAATAAAAACCTTATACATGCATATGCATAAATAAATCAAACTGCTGTTTTGGGAATCAAGCTTCTGCTAAATTAATTACTTACTTGTCCACCACAGTACGTTCTCCATTCTTCACCACATAGTCTCCTTCTCATTGGGTCCAAAAAATGGACAATCTCTTTGTCCGGATTGACAATCGTTAACACCCAATGATTTCTACACATAAAATTCACTAAACATCTACCAAACTTCTTATGGATTATGTTAAATTGCAAAACAACTAGAAAACACATTAAAACAATTACTTACCCAGAGTTATAAGCGACCAAGTAAAGCTGATCCTTAGCAGAACTTTTGAACCTATCTGCTAATACTCGTGATCTTTCATCAACGGTTCCACAGCCAACAACCCCAATTCGAGCAGGGTCAATAAAACCAATCATGTTATTAATTTTTGATTTCTTAACGACATCGAATAAAAACCTATAAGGAACATACATAATTTAACATATCATAGTGGAAGAAAGCTTGCCAAACTTATTACTTAATTCACATGGAAAGACATAATTAAGTTACCTCATATACACAACAATGCAAGTGGCTGATATCTCCTCTATACGGCTAAACTGCTCTATATCTTCACTCAGTACGTGGGTTTTCCGAGGCTGACCAAAAACTTCAGGTTCAATTACAAAGTGGATTGTCACATCATTCTTCATGCCAGTTTGTGCATACAAGCATAACACCTTCAATGTAGGGGGCAATACTTTCAGGTCCAAAGGTTGTGGCTTGTTTACGCTCTTTTGATGCTTATCAGCTTTGGCCTTCAAGGGTTTCTAGGTTCAAAATTAAAAATATGTTAGATGTAGGATTTCATAAATAACATAAAAAATTGCCAAAATCGACACGGTTGACCACAATACCTTAATACCCTTTTTCTTCTCCTCCATAGGCAAAACAAACAGTTTTGGCCAAGCTACAACACTACCTTTGGCTTGGCCCACAGTTTCAAGTTTGCCTGTCACAGGGATGGGAAGCTGTGCATCATCATTAAGTGAAGCATAGATTGAAACCCTGAGGTTGTCCTTTCCCAAAGGAATGCCATGGACAGTCGGGTTGTCAACCTCTACCTCAATTAGTGTTGCATTTGCAATAATTTTTTGATCCTCACCTTCCACAACTAACTTGCATTGTTTCCTTTGCACACAAGACACAATTTCAAATTAACTGAAGGCATTTTAACTAAGCATAACTGAAGACATTTTTACTAAGCATTTTAACTAAGCGTAACTGAAGGCATTGTTTAGATGCATATAAAATTTCATTGAATCATCTTATATATTGATTCCCTCACAACTTCAGAATCCACATCTATGATGTCATCCTCCTTTAGATTGTCATTCAATCCCAACACCTTCTTTGCAGCATTACAACTGGCTTTACCGGATCCATATTCCACGGTGTGTGGAGTTGGGGGAGTGGGAGGAGCAGTCTTTTGTTCTAGGACTGAGATATTTGCAACAGGACCCTTGACATTAGCTAGTATTTCATCCAATGTGTTACCTTAGCCTGCCAATCAGGGGCCCCTACTGCCATTAACTTCTCTCGCTCATCCATCACAAGTTTGGCCACAATATTCGCTTGCTTCTCCTCCAAAATTTGAGCCGAGATCTTTCTTTTCTCCTCTGCCATTATTTGTGCCTTGATTTTCTCTCGCTCCTCTGCCACTATCAGCGCCACAATCTTCTCTCGCTCCTCCTCTACAATTGCTTTAGTTGACTATCTCACATTCTCTTTAACACTTGTCTTCCTTCGCTTAGGGAGGTAAAAGTATGAATTTGGTGTCACATAACTTCCAACTGCTCTAACCCTGCCACCATGCTTAGGGGTCCCTAAGGCAAGTGTCAAAACATCATTGCTACCAGATATACTTAATTTCCCCTCCTTCTCTTGTTGCTTCAACTCTTCCTGAAAATGCAATTAAAAAATTTAGTTAAAAAAAACTTTGAAACAAGCAATGATGTGGCTGTTATAAACTGTAGGGTGCTATGAACTAAGTATAAAAATTTAGCGTGCAGACTCACAATCCGATTTGCTTTCTCAGCTGCCTTGGCATCTATGATTTTACCCTCTTTATTTGCACGTGCTTTCATCCAGAGAGTATCACGATCAACCTTTTCTTGGTCAGAATTCATGTCATTCAACTGCCAAAAGCCATATGGTTTTAGAACTTATAGACGGTGTTGCATACCTAAACATTATAGCACAAAATCAGCGGATTAAAAACACATCACTAACCAGTTTTGACTCTAATCCAGCATACCCTTTACGCGACATTTGATGTTGGTACTCGGACTTTGCACGTCTCTCTTGTTGAACTTCATGAAGTTTCTACAATCTAAACAAGTAACAAATTATTTGCATCAAATAGGACGCTGTGACAGTAATTTAAGGGGATATAATACGTAACAATCATGAAATTACCAAAAAATTAGGTTCTAGTCTTGACTGCACAAACTGGTCCTAGTCAGCTTTCTCAAGGAAGTTATACTCTGCAGGGGGTTTCTTAAGTTTCTCAAGGTCATCTGTAAATGGTAGTTCAAAAGCAGTCGTGAGACGACTCTTGAATTTCCTCCATTTAGCACCCGCTGTATTCATTACCAGATTTTTGCTTTCCGGCGCTATCTCAAATGCCGACTACATACATAGATGTCCAATATATTAGTTGCTACATTACAAGAAAGGTTACAAAAATAGGTTGCTATAAGTATTTATATGAAAACAAAAAAGGAGCATAATTAAATGTATGCTCACCTCTATTTCTTCCCAAATCTTGTTTTTATATTCATCGTCCACCTTCTTCCATTTAGCGATGGTAATAGGGATCTTTGTACGTGCTAACACCCCAATGTAAGATTGCATTTCCGTTGCCACCTTCCCACGAGGCTGACCCTTCTTATTGCACTCAACCACCTTCTTAATCTTCAGGATCTTTCGCCTCACAATGCGAGGCATTGTAACGGGTCCTCGTTTGTTCTTCACACTGCTTTCTGATGTAAGTGTCTCCTTAGCACCAGAACTTGAATCCTCAACAGCCTTAGATTGTGTTTGCTTAAAAGTCTTTGCTTTTGTCGGTGTCTTGTTAGCTTTGGCTTTACACCTCTTCTTCTTACCAACTAGAGATGCCCTCTGTGGAGCCATGGTCTGCAAAAACAAAAACAATCAGCTAAGTATAAACAAGGTTTGACAGATAAGCATAATAACCAATCAACTAAGTATAAACACAAGCAATACTGAAATAAAGATATAAACACAAGCAACATATATAAAGGTATCAACACAAGTATAAACACTCTTATAATACCTTTGCTGTGGATCAATACCTTTGACAACAACCAAAGAAAAAAGTATAATCACAACTAGCAAACACTTTATTACATATTAATATTTTAATCCAAATTGAAATAAGTACTAATTTACAAGCTCAAATATGGTAAACATAAACTAATCAATCCATATGCCCTCGCCTCCAGGTCGCACATATTCTGTTCCAGTTTCACCCACTATATCATCAAACGTCTCTACGGGTGGAAGACTAGTGGTGAATGGTTGAAGGTCAAATGTGGTATTTCCCAGCTCATCTTCCCATCTAATGTCATCTCTATCTAGGGTTGATAGTACAACAGACCACCTAGCATCTGTTGGATCTTCCACATAAAACACTTGTTTTACTTGTCTTCCCAAAACAAACTTGTCCGAATTATGACTCTGTGAGACCCGGAAATTTCCAAATTTATTTTGGGATTTTTCCTTATTTTCTAGAATTTTTATAGAATTTATTTAACGAGAAATCAAATTTTTCCACCTTGAGATTTAATTGTTTGACCAAGTTTGACTAGGGTTTTGACCCAAGTTAGAACTTTAAAAGGTAGTACTTCTACTCACGAACCCAACGGTACAAGTCTCGTATTATTCCGAGTCCAGGAGATTATTTTATGAATTTCCCAAAATTTCTTTTTCTTTAAAGCATTTTATCTTAGTTTGTGGAGCTTGAAATTTTCGAAATTTCTCTAAAGGGCAAATTGGTAATTTGACCTCATAGTTAATTAGTACTAGTCGATACGAGTCCGTAGTATTTTTCGGGGTATTTTTCTGAGTCCCGAGCTATTTTTAAATAATTTTTGAAGTTGGGGAATATTTGAAAAATAAAAATAAAATAGGAAATTACCAGATCGCACCACGTGGCACGATCTGGAGCATCCATCGCTGCATGGCAGCAAGATCTGATAGCTGCATGTGTAGCCAAGTGTTAGTGCACATGCCACGTGTCACTTCCTCATAGGCCCATTTTGTGACGGTTGACTTGAGTCAACCCAGTCAACTCGGATGAGTCAACCGAGTTGACTCACTCACTCTCCCTATAAATAGTGGCGTGAACCCCAGCTGATCTTCATCCCATTTCAGCCGCACGCTTCCCAAGGGAGAGCTTCTCTCTCCTCTCTCCTCTTTTCTCTCTTTTCTTCAATTTTGTTTTGAGTTTATCTTGAGTTCTGGAGCTCCGATCAACGATCCGATTTCGCCTACGCGATCGTGGCGACGAGCTCTTCAATTCTAGTAGTGTGAAGGCTATGTTTTGGTGAAGTTTTAAAAAAATCATTTTTGAGCTCCATAGGTAATTTCTTGATCCCTGTCGAACTTCTGCTAAAATTTTGATAAATCTCTTATTCATTAGGCTCTTTTAATCTTGTTACTTAGCAAGTCTAGTAGTACCGAGACTCTGCCCGTGGAAAGTCTTCAACAGGTATACCCTCAACCCAGCTTATTTAATCTGCAGTTATTTAAGTTGTGGTTATAGACGGAACGCCGTTTAACTGTTGTTATCAAATGAACTTAATAAATATTGAGGCCATATCAGTGGTAACTAAATAACGTGATGACTAAGGTCAGTCCATGAGCATACAGGCGTTGGGTACTGAGCCAGAGCTCCCTCAGTTTCCCCATGTACTGACCTGGTCACGTTGTGGGTTCATATCTGATCAACCTCCTCGACAATAAATTAAAATAGATATAGAAACCACACGGTCTGACATGACTGTTTGCCTCGGGGTGCAAGGTCATATCGGATTAAGAATTCAGAGAAGCCTAGCAGTTACGCTAGTGCCAAACCTCTGAATTATACCTGATCTTAATAGACAAGGTCATCGATTTACGTGAAGACCGTTTTTAACACCAGTTGTTGTCAAACTAGGAACTCCAGTTACCTAAAAGAGATCGTTGCGACGTGGCAAATTGTGGTTTGTACTCGAAAACAGGCAAAAGCTTTGGACGCTAGGTAGGGGGACAACACACTCTGACTAGTGGATTTCCTGCATATACTATATAATAAATACTGTGTGATAAAGATGCATGTTTTTGATTGGCATATCTGCTTGGTTTTATGATGATGAGAATGATGACTGTTATGCATATTCTCGTGAGATTGTTATTGTGTTTGACTTAAGAGTCAAAGGTCCCTTACGGTAGACCCTGGGTTTCGATCCCCAAAACCTCATGAGGGGTTGTACGGACAGACTGGTCGATTGTCCTTCTTGGGAGGCCAGTCTAGGCGGTATAACCATGAAATGGCCACTTTCGCTACCCTGTCCCGGTCAAATGACTGCAGGACTTTGTTATGTTTTTGTGAGAGGGTAGTTAGCCCTAACGGCTGGTCAACAGGTATGATTCTGAACTTGGGCCCGGAGAACTGTATTTTGAAAACTGTGTGAGCATGCTACTCGTTTTACAAAGCTTGACAACTGGTTTGTGTTGTGCATTTGATTTTAAATTATCTCAAACTATTTTTCAAACCTAGCAGGGAGTTCCCTGAGGGGGAGCAATGAACGTATGTGATGCTCACCCCTACATTGTTGTTTTTCTCCCTCTCAGGTGCTGCGCGTGTGGACCTTGACGGCCTCAATTAAGGGGGTGGTGGTGCGGTCTCGAGCTTGTCAACTCTTGTGTTCCTGTTTAGTCAGTATATTTCCTTGGGCAGGTCTTTGGTGACCTTTTACTATCTTTATATACCCTTGGTCATATCTTGTATATACATTGAGTCATTGGGTTGTCTACTTTTGAATTATCGAGTCTATATAAACAGTTTCTTTGAAGTTACTCTAAACAATAGTAGCTCCGAGGGTTGGTTTAATTATGAATTAATTATTTCTGAATTAATTTTCCGCTGCAAACTCAAGCACTCTGATCCAACCCATTTTACTAAACCAAAAGGCTTAACCTATTTTGTGGATATTTGAGATTATAACACCGGGGGATTGGTTGCTGTAGTCTCAGGTATTCTCAAGATAGGTGCCTCTGTTACGTACCCGGGTTTTTGGGGCGTGACAGACTCAACCTACTCAAGTTGACCAACGTAAATCCAAGTTCATCTATCTTAATGCCATTCTGATTCTCAACCCAATCACACTTGAAAATAGGCAGCCTAAACTTGTAATAGTCTAGTTCCCATATTTCTTGAATCACTGCATAGAAGACCATATCTGTGATGACGGGGTTTTTGTCCTTCGAACTAACAACCTGCATTGCATCTGCCAGTAGGTAAACACCACTGTTCTGAACAGTTCTTACGTCATCATGACACTTGGTACTAAAATGAACCCCATTAATCTTGTAACCGTTAAATTTTGGTACTTCAACACACGGTCCATCAGCTATCCACCTCATAGTTTCAGGTATGTTATTAGGTGTGACAGATAGTGCATGATTCACCTGCAATGATAACCGTCTATATCAAATAAGGTGCACTGTGTATACAGAGAGTGTGCTTCATTTTTTTTTAAAATATGAACTAGTAAAAAAAGTTGAATATATCACCCGTTTTTTTATCCAAGGGATGAAGGTTCGATTGTGCTTTTCTTGCAACCACCTCTTCTTTTTCTTGTTTTTGGGATATTTCTCTTTCAAATATCTCATATGTTCACTATAATAAGAGACATGTATCAATTGACCAGCAGAGGAAAACAACGATTGAACAATTATAAAATTAATTTTAAAGGGAAAGGATTGCTCTTACTCAATAAAAGGTTCAACTTCAACTGTATTTTCTAGTACTTAAAGATGGGCCTACTCCAACTGGTCACAATCAACCCGATGTACAGAAGCACTTGATAGAGGCTTAGTTTCATTGTTAGAACCAGACTTTTGAGATGACGAGATACCAACTGTACTAACTTCACTCATATGTTTAGAGCAAAACTCTACAGCTTCTTCCGCAATATAACCCTCCGCTATGCAACCCTCGAGACAATTACGATTTCGTACATACCCCTTTAACACCTTCATATATCTTTCGAAGGGGTACATCCATCTAAAGTAAACTGGTCCACATAACCTAACTTGTCTAACAAGGTGCACTGTTAAATGAACAATAACATCAAAAGATGAGGGTGGAAAATACTTCTCAAGCAAACACAGAGTGACTACTTGATCTTCTTCAAGTTTATCTATCGTTGATACATCGACAACTTTGCTACATATAGTATTAAAGAAAAAACAGAATCTCGTAATAGCATATCTCACAGGCTTTTCCAACACATAACGTATGGCCATAGGGAGCAATTGTTGCATGAGGGTATGACAGTCATGAGACTTAAGGCCAAGAATCTTTAAATCCTCCATTTATACAAGACTGCTAATATTTGAACCATAGCCTTCAGGGACCTTCATACCCAGAAATGATTTGCACACAGATCGCTTCTCCTTTCTAGACAAATTCTAACTTGCAACCGGCAAGTGAGTCCGTTTTCCACAAGTGTTAGGTGCCAATTCAGTTCTAACCCCTATGTCCAACAAATCCAAACGAGCTGCAACCCCATCTTTTGTTTTTCTAGGGATGTTCAATAGTGTGCCAATAATACTATCGCACACATTCTTCTCAACATGCATAACATCAATAATATGCCGAACATGAAGAGATTTCCAATACTCAAGCTAAAAGAAAATTGACTTCTTCTTCCAACAAGCTCTAGCTTCACCCTCAACCCCTTTACTCTTGACTTTCCTCTTTCCAAAAGGTGTGAAATTTTCCTTTTCAACCGTTTCAAGTACTTCCTCTTCTGTTAATGGTACAGGAGGTGGTCTTAATTCTTGCAAGTTATTGAGAGCTGCTCTTTGCCTTCGATAAGGGTGATGGCGTGACAAGAATCTTCTATGCCCTATGTACGATAGTTTATTACCATGTACCAACCTATGAGGTCTTGTTTGTGATCCATAGATTGGACAAGCATTATACCTTTTCACAATGCAGCCAGATAAGTTTCCATAGGCCAAAAAATCATTGATGGTCTATAGAAGTACAGCTTTAAGGGTGACGTATTCACAGCTGAACGCATCATACACTCCTGGAACTCCTGCCCATAGAGATTTTAAATCATCAACCAAAGGCGTCAGGTACACATCTATATCATTTCCAGGTTGTTTAGGACCAGAAATTAACAAAGTCAGCATCATGAACTTCCTTTTCATACACAACCATGGAGGAAGATTATAAGTAACTAGTATAACTGGCCAACAGCTGTATTTGCTACTCAAAGAACTGTGGGGATTGAAGCCATCGGCTGATATTGCTAGTCTAAGGTTTCTTGGATCTTTTGAGAAACTTGGCCACTTAAAATCAACTAACTTCCATGATGGGGAATCAGTTGAATGCCGCATCCGTCCATCATTCAGTTTTTTATTAGCATGGCAAGTTAAACTCTCAGCTATTTCACTACATTCGAACATCCTTTTAAACCTTGGGTGAATGGGAAAATACCATAAGACCTTGGCAGGCACCCCCTCCTTCATTTTTGAATCCTTACCAATCTTCCACCTTGGCAGATTACAAGTAGGACAACTGGTTTCATCCTCATTTTCATTTCTATACAAGATGCAATCATTAGTACATGCATTTATTTTCTCATAATCCATTCCCAATGCACACAGAGCCTTCTTTGCCTCATACATGGATATGGGTAGCTTATTACCTTCTGCAAGCAAATCCCCAAAAGCAATAAGGTAATCAGAGAAACCTGCATCACTCAATCCATGCTTTGCCTTCAAATTATACAACCTCACTAGTGCTGATAGCTTAGTGCGTTTTGTACAACTAGGATACAAAGGTGTAACTCTATCCCCAATAACATTCAAAAAATCCTAAGCTGCGTCATCTGAAAAATAGTTTGCCTTATCACCTTCCATCTCCACTGTTTCAGAGAGAAATGAACGTTCTACTTCAGTTTGCTCTTTCTCTCTAATTGTATTTGTAACTGACCTAGAAGGTTCCCCATGCCATATCCATTGTTGGTAACTTTTATCAACACCATTATAATATAAATGATCCCTTACAACTCCAACACCAAACTGCTTCACATTGCCACACTTCATGCAAGGACAATGAATGAGGTTTGAGTTTCTCATATTTTCTAATGAAAACTTAAAGAATGCTTCCATCCCTAATTCATATGCCCTCAACCTTCTATCAGCAAACATCCATGACTTATCTATCTAACAATTTCAAATTTCACAAAAAATTAAAGCAAAGTTGTCATTCATTGCAAGTAAAATTTAATATATTCAGTTACCCTAATACTATCCAAACAATTTCAGTTAAAACAATATCATAAGATCACAAAAGGACAAGTGAGAATGTAGGCATGCAAGAGGAGTGTTGCTATCAGGTTTTCAGATTTTCAGCAAACAAAAGTAAACAGTAAGGTCAGAACCTTTAATATTCTTGCCAATGCCAAACATTCAAACATACTCAAATGCATTACCACAAGAGTTTCACAAGATTCACAAATAAGTTCAAGTCCTCTTACCTCGCTGTGAACCTTGGTTTTGAAAGATAGTAAGTAGCGCTTTTCACGTACACTTGTAATGGATAAAAAACTGGATGATTTCTCACATCTGCAAACAGAAATGACTTAATGTTAGAAACAATAAACAAGAGAAATACTTCAAAATAAATAAAAACTAAATTTAAAAATTAAATGAACTATGATATTAGTCATATTAATCCATTACCAATCAAGAGTTTCAGTATCCTTGGGAATTATCCAAACTCAGTGAATAGCATTCAGTCACATATACAAAGGAAACTAGAACAGTTCCAGCTAACCAATTAGAATTCCATTTCCTTCCATACCTCAAGATCCAAGTTCAGTAAATAACCCATATTATAACCAATTTTTATATCTCAAATAAAAACGGAACTACAATCAGAAACTCACGCCATGAGACTCTATCACTCAAACTGCATCAACCCTATCAATGGAAACTTGATTTCAACCCAGAAATGCAAACTAAATATACGCAACCTAGTGAGAAAATAAAGCATGTATTCAGTAAAATCTAAATTCTGACTTTTCCCCGTCCAATTCCGCAGCAACCAAACAACCTTTTATGATTCTGAGCCTCATAAAAATATATGATGGACGCAACAAAGCAACTCATTTTCAAAAAGAAAACAAAAATAGTACATTATTAGTAAGCAACAATGACGTACAAATAACTATGTTGAAAGTATAAAAAGATATGTTATTTCTCTTATAAGGATGTCCTACCCACCCTTTAAGAAATGTATATCCTACCCACTCCAATAAAAGAAAGAAAGAAAGAAAGAAAGAAACTTTTTCTCAAATTATCCACTGGTTTAGAAGTCCAAGTTAAAAAACTGGTCTGATCTTACTGCAGTATGCACAAATCTCATGGGAAAGACTCCTCATTTGATCACATCAATGCCAAATTGATTTTTTATACTGATAAGCATTACATGATTACAACCATCTATCATAAAGTAACTTCGTAAAATTTGTCAACATGATTTCTCTATGGGGTCTCTTAAATTCTTCATGTGTCCCAGGCTTGCATGCTTCTTTATAATTTTTTAATAACTTCTATTGTTTATTAAGAAAAAATTAAGGTCAACAAATTTCTAATCCAAGTAGCAAAAAATGACAATAAATATCAATAGACTCCTAAAACTAAAAGCAATTATAATGCATCAAGAACCAATATAGTTGATAACTTGCAAGCCAAAATATGTGTGCATGTGTTTAATGGGTACTAATTTATGAATGTAAACAGGGACGCCCCAAATATATCAACTGCAAAGATGCAGAAGCCAACAAGAACATTGATTAGCTAATTATAAGCTTTTACAAAAGAGTAATTCTAAAACCAAAAGAGTAATTATAAAACCAAAAGTAAAAGATATTGCTTAGAACATTCAAATAATTATAAGCTTTTACACTAAAAAGAAAAAAACATATCTATATATTTGTATTTGTGTGCTAGTTCCAGTGAGAGAGGAATGAGGCTGACTCCATTTTCTAAAAGGGATAGATTCAAACAACTCTGTGAGTGTATGGTTATGAGTCTGACTGCATTCATTTATATTAGATACATCAAGAGTATAATAAAGAACAACATATGTTGGAGCTTTACAGATTTAACTGGTATCATTTGGCCCCTGACTTATTCTTTTAGCACTGCTATGCCTTTAAATTTAAAACCAATTTATTGTTTACTATGCTGGAAACTAAACAAATTTATAACCTGAATACAGTGGACAAGAGCTGACAGGACTGCTCCCGGGTTCCACCCTGAAACCCGAAGGGGTCATGTGGGAATCCAAAATCAAGGAAAATCCTATCGAAAATTCGGCAGAACCTCCCCTGAAAATGGACTAACCCAAAATTTTAAAACCTGTTAAAAAGACACTTCTAAACAGCAACCACCTCTACCACAACCAAAAAGGGTCTCCGACCCAATAACCAATCCACATCCAAATATGTTATTCACCCAATTCGGGGTTATCAGAGCATACTAATTTAACTTTACACCTCAATTACACTAACTAAAGGAAGAACCCATTAAGTTGAAGGATACTGACGCATTGCAATTGGAGAATCTTGCTGCCTTGACGTGGTACGACCCGACCTCAACGATTACTAATACCTGGGGGAAAAACGTTAAAAATCAAAACGTGAGGAAATAATCCCAGTGAGTGGACAAAATAACTCTAAACTTTTCCTTTGAAAACCACTTTATAAAACTGCTCGGCTGAAATATATCCAATTTGAACTGAAAATGAATATCAATTAAAAACATCTTTGAAATGAACTCTTTCACAAATTAACAAAAACCTTACATCATGAACATAATTCTAACAGAAAGTTTCTATATAACAATTTCAACTTGAGATTCCTTTTAATCATAAAAAAATAATGGGAAGTAATAGAATTGATATATCTTATAAACTTTCTAGCTAAAATCCCTCTTTTTGAGTCTTGAACTGATAGAAAATAACTAAAATATTTTTATCTAATAAAGTTTTTAGTAAAAACGTTGGCCATATAAGCACCTAATTGACCGGCTCCACCATTGGTACCGTACAAGACCGTCGCACGAAGTGGACCGTTTACATAACCTTCCACCCGCACCGTCGCAACGCCGTCATGCGAGTGGACTTATAGTGTCCCTTGTACCGTCGCAACACCGTCATACAAGTGAACTTATAGTGGCCCTTGTACCGTCGAATCGCCGTCGTACAATAAGCCAAAGTGTCATACGTGCACGTAGATTGCCCTTCCACCCGCACCGTCGCAACGCCGTCATGCGAGTGGATTTACGGTGTCCTTGGTACCGTCGAATCGCCATCATACAAGTTGACTTACGGTGGCTCTTGTACCGTCGAATCACCGTCGTACAATAGGCCAAAATGTCATACGTGCACGTAAATTGTCTTTCCACCCGTAACCGTCGCAACGCCGTCATACGAGTGGATTTTCGGTGTCCCTTGTACCGTCGCATCGCTGTCATACAAGTAGACTTACGGTGGCCCTTGTACCGTTGAAATTGCCGTCGTACAATAAACCAAAATATCGTACGTGCACATAGACTACCCCCGAGGTGAGGCATTCCGGCACACGGCCCAAAGCCTATGTGTGTGCCGTGATGGGTCCCAAAGACCTACTTAATAATCGGTGGGTACTTAGACGGCATTTAGATAATTTGTTTAAATATTTAATAACCCTTGGATAAAAAATGGCAAATAATTCAATCCATCTAAAATTCATTAATGTAAAACAAACTTTACTCAATTCATTATTTCGTTATTTAGCTCAAAATTTCAAAAGTAATATAAAAACCATAAAACCCATAAACTTTGCAAGCAAAAGAAATATCCACTCACAAATTGGGGAAAACTAGTTTCGATCCTCCGCCGGATCGTCACAAGCCACGGTCGTCTCGCCTATAAAATAAACAACAAAAATATAGATTAGTCTCGGTTCTACGACCTTTAAAGGATGTGTGCGTGGAGTCTAACGTCCCACTCGACTTTGTTCCTATGCGATTGGTTACGATCCACACGAATCGACCAATAACACTTCCACAAATCACCCCTAACATTTCCCGGCTCAACCAATCCACAATCACTATAAGTAATATCGATAACCCACTCAACAAATTGTCATAAATACTCTAAAATCATGGAATATTAGCGGGGGTTCGAAATCACAAGGGTCGCTGCCCAAGGTGGCTGTTTCTAGCCCAAAATTTACCAATTTTAGCAAATTTCTCAATCTTCATATACATTCGCATCTAACAACAAATTTTGGATTTCCTAAACACGAAATTGTCCAAAACCACACCAAGAATACTCTGAGACTCGGCCAAGCCCCCCACTGACCCGAAATGGTTTCTAACCTCACAAATCCAACCTCCGAAAACTTAATTTCCTCTAAGTTTAGTCAAATTCCAAGTTCTAAATGACAAATGGGTACCTTAAGGGTGTAATTCGTCTAAGAAAACAACAATAACAACCCAAAATCCAGAAATTTCAGAGGAACCCAAAAATGACTATAAATTCAAGAAATTTCATATTCTAATTACTCAAAATTAATCAACCAAAGGTTAGGGGAATGAAAGCCCAAAGGAAAGGGAAGAAATCTCACTGAAAATAGGGATGAAAAGAGCTGAAATTTGGCTGGAATCCGGCGAGCAGTGGCGGTGGGCTGGGCTTCCTCTGTCCTCGTTCTCGCGCATGTGGGGGCTGGGTTGCAAGGGGAAGGCTGCTGGGGGCTTGCCGGTGGCCTAGGCAGGTCGGGTAGTGGCCGAAATTGGCCGGGCTGGGCTGAGCTAGTCGCTCATAGAGAACAGCGGGAGAGAGAGAGAACTCGGGGAGAGAGAGTAGGCTGGGGGTGGTCTGCGCCTGGGGGGGTCTCGCCGGTGAAGCTGGGTCGACGAGAGGTGGTCGGTGCCTGGGACGTTGGCCGGTGATGGTGAGGGGTGGTGGCTGGGTGATGGCGCAAGGGAGAAGGTGCGGGGGAGAGGAAAAACAGGGAGAGAGAGTGCGGGGGTGAGAGAAATAAAAGGGGAGAGAGAATGTTCTAGAGAGAAGGAAACTTCTAAAAAATCTGATTTTTAAACCCAATTTGTCCATTTTACAAAATTGCCCCTCGCTTCAAACACCCATATCTTTCAAACTGTAACTCGAATCGATGAGTGCTACGTGTCTATGAAATCGTGGGCTCGAAACCTATCCAACGGACCCAAAGTCAAAATCGAAAGCCCATTTATTTTAAAAGTCAACTTTGGGTCAAGCTTAAATTAAAACAAAAATAAATCAAAACTTTAAATCAAAACCCTTTTTATTTTCCAAATAAATCCCAAAATCTTTAAAATACAAATCATAAATTTCTAGTGAAAATTTGGGTCGGGTCGTTACAAGAGCAGAATTCTCATCACTTGGATTAAGGCCTTCCATGGAAGAAAATAGTTCTTGCCCATTTCAAGCTTAGTAACTCTATTTATCAAATGTTGGGATGGGAATAAATTAAAGTTGGCAAATAGGGTTTGAACCCTTAAAGAAAACATCTTAAATATGCAGAATCATTGACTTATCTTCATTACTTTTAAGGTTTCTTGTAAAAACAATTTACTAGCAATGAATAGAAGTAGAAAAGGAAAACCAACACGAAGATAACTATGACTATAACCGAAGGTAAGAGAATATGAAAAACATGTTGTGTAGCACTCTATGCAGGCCCTTAAGAGCACCCTGATAACCACTGGCCGAGCTACCCTTGCACCCAGCCTAAACTTTTTGCTCCGAATCCAGCTCAAGTTGTCGACGGTGAGCTCAGATCTCCAATCGCGGCATACCCATCTCTCAGAGTGACATTCACATCCCCAGTGAGCAAGGGTCGCTTCCCAGTTCTCTCCTTCAAGACGGTGACACAAAGAAAGGGATTCGACGGTGACACAAAGAAAGGGATCCGACGGTGAGATAGAGCGATTGGCGAGAGAAAGCGAACGAAGAGAGAGAGAGAGAGAGAGAGAGAGAGAGAGAGAG
>QANW01009170.1:379672-398344 GCA_003254865.1 Dryas drummondii | reverse complement strand
GTCCACTCACTGAGAGTTATCTCACGTTTTCTTTATTTGGTTTATAACATTTTTCCCCCCAGGTGTTATAGATCGCTGAGGTTGGGCCGTACCACGTCGAGGCAGGACTTTCAGTTCTTCGGCGTCATTTCCCTTAAGTTGTGGAGATAATTTTTTTATTTTGCAATGGAAGTTTAGTTTTGCTCTGAATATCATGTGCCTTGGTGAATAAGAACTTTTTGGTTGTGGTAGAGGTGGTTGTTGATTTAGAAGTGCTTTTAACAGGTTTTGAAATTTCTGGGTTAGTCCATTTTCAGGGGAGGTTCTGCCGAATTTTCGGTAGGATTTTCCTTGATTTTGGATTCCCGCAGGACCTCTCCGGGTTTTAGGGTGGAATCCGGGTGCGGTCCTGTCACAAATTTTATGGTTTTCTACTTCGGCACTTATATTAATTCTTTGGGCTATGAATTCATCTATATGTTTTTATTTGCTTGAAATTTTCATGTGCTTATTATCCTGCTTTGACCTTATGATAAATCTATTTTCTTTTGGAGAGCTGTTAGAATTTTTCGGGTGACTAATCTTCTTGTGTCTACGTTTCTTCATCTGGGTTTTTGCATTGTATAATAATTGAACATATTGTATAATATTTTCATTAATTCAGAGGGTTAAAGCATAAAATACAGAGAATGGAAAAACCATAAATATTGTATTATCTCTGTCGTTTCTTCATTTGTCTATATTTTTTGAATATTGCTGCATTCTATTGAGGGTGATCATTACTTTTCTATTATTGTTTGGCCTCCATGGAGGATGGAAAAAAGCTAAAGTTTTATGGGTCTATGGTGCAATTGAAATCTTTTTATGGTATGGATTGAAACTTGCAAAAAGGGTGGATTTCTTATAGGATAGAGTGAATTTTTTGCGTTGTTGTGAGCCTCATTTTCTAATGAATTTTATTAGTGACTGTCCTTGTTGATTTTGAACAAGAAAGCAGCAGTTATTCCGTTCCTTTGGTGGCTAGCTTTGGCCTTGGTGTGTTATTGTTGCTGTTTGTGTTTGAATTGTTACCACATTTTCTTATTTACTCATCTGTTAACTATGTAATATAAATAAAAAGCTCTGGTTGCTATACTCTACCTCATATCTAATAGGAAGCTAACATATATATTTTACTCTTGGAAATAGTATGGAAGCAATACTTATATAATCAATTGAATATTTACTTCAGCTTTTTTCTTGGTAGGTATCCTTCATTTTATAGTTATTAAGTAAGGATTTTGTATTTTCTTTTCAGGATGCCCCTGAAACTATTCAGGGTAGACTTATTCAGGTACCATCACTTTATGGTGAGACTTACAAGAAATTTACACAACAAGAGGGTCTTGTGTTCTTGCCTTTGCCTACAAGTGATCACTTCCAGACATAGATAGTAATATTTCTCTTGGATTTATCTTTCCACTGACTTTTAATAGTATTTTATTTTTGTTTTATGAAAAATGTTACTCATTTGTTTGTTAATGACTGCATTATGGTTTTTGAGATTTTCTAGAGATGTCATGTATTAAACAATGCCTTAGGTGGTTTTTTTATTTTAATTTCTTTTGGTTATGAGAAACAAAACTTTTATCAATTAAAAAAGAAGTACAATACAGGACTGTCCACTGTTAAGATAGACAATAGGTTATAATCAAAGACTTTAACAATCATTACAGCCAGCTGCACTAAAATATAGCCTAAAAAGAGGCATCTCTAAATTTTGAAGAAACCATTAATACATAACAATGGTTTATTTATTTATTTATTTATTTATTTATTTTTTATGTCAACGTTTGACCTATTTCATAGTTATAATGTTAATTATTTATATTTATTAAGTAACTATGTTATTTTGTTGTAACAGAAGTAAAGATGCAAGGGTAAATTGGTGTGAAGGTCGAATAAAGAAACCATTGCATTTAAAGAGATTTTTGTGCTTTCGAGCTTCAAGTGCAAAGCAAGCCAGGTACTAGTCTTTCTTTACAAATTAACTCAACTCAACTCGGCAAAGCTGTTCTTTGGTACTAGTATTTCTTTACAAATTATATATGACAGGACCGCCCCCGGATTCCACCCTGAAATCCGGAGAGGTTTTGCGGGAATCCAAAATCAAGGAAAATCCTACCGAAAATTTGGCAGAATCTCCCCTAAAAATGGACTAACCAAGAAATTTCAAAACCTGTTAAAAAACACTTCTAAACAGCAACCACCTCTACCACAACCAAATAGGGTCTCAGATTCAACAATTTCACAGAAATCCAACTTAAAATTTGTGAAGTGGTTATCAGAGCTGTTATTCTATTACAAGGAATTTTTACACCGAAAAATAAAATGACGCTTATTGGTCTAAGAAGGAATAGGGATGTAACCGCCTCGACGTGATTGGCTCGACCTCCACCAAAGCTACTACCTGGGGGGACAATTTAAGAAAAAAGAAAATAAACCGTGAGACAAACTCAGTGAGTGGACAGTTTAATAGAAACGAAAATAAAAGTAAACTTCCTATTTCAGTAAATCCTTCAAAACCACGTTTAGCTCTAAGACCTCATGTCACTCTTTAAAATCCCTCAGTTTAAAACCATAAAGTCTATTTAAACTTAAGAAATCCAATAAAACAATATATATTTTCTCAAGATAACAATTTCTTAAAACAAAAAAACCGTAAAACATCATAACAGCAACCTTGGTAGAATTCAAAAGAATCCCTCACTTAAAATCATATTTAATAATTTCTGAAAATAACCAAATTCATTTTCCACCAAGCTATATACCCTGAATAACCTGGCCATACACCTGTACGGAATTCCTGCATCGCATAGGCAGGCAATATTCTGGCCATACACACGCGTGGAGTGAAATCCAACACGTGCAGGCAATATCCTGGCCATACACACGTGTGAATAAATCAGCACGTGCAGGCAATCCTGGTCATACGTGCACACAGATCAGCCTCCAAAGGGCGAAGCATCCCGACACACGGCCCAAAGCCTATATGTGTGCCGTGATGGGTCCCAAAGACCTATGTATCTGATAACCTGGACGGTACTGCCAAGGGTGGTTTGAAAACCATTTTTTGATAAACCAAATAATAGATCCTTTTTGCACTGACAATAAATATCATAGTCCTTTTCCGAAAGAAACTTTAAATTCATAAGCCAATATATGAAATTCGAATCAAATTCAATATACAGAGACCGAAATAACACTTTTCGACAAAAACGAAATATTAAATAAACCTTGTATATAAAATGAGAAACCAAATTCCTTTCCCAAGCCCAACAACTCGCTAAAACTAATATGAAAATATATGGTTTTAAAACTTATTTATGAACACAATTGAAATTCGAAATCCATCGCCATTGATCAAATCCCAAATTAAAATCAACATCACGGAATAATTAAAATGATATGATTTTCATAACTTATTAAGGATTAAACAACCAACTCAAAGATTTTTATTTCTCAAACAATAATTAGAAAACAAGTATAAATTAAATTATAAAGTCCCATAAACATTTTCAAAAATAAAAGTCCACTCACAGAGATAGCCCTAGCTTCGATTCTCCGCCGGATCGTCACGAGCCACGGTCGTCTCGCCTATAAAGTAAACAACAAAAACGTACATTAGTCTCGGTTCTACGACCTTTAAAGGGTGTGTGTGTGTAGCCTAACGTCCCACTCAACTTCGTTCCTATGCGATTGGTTTACGATCTACACGAATTGACCAACAACACTTCCACAACCACCCCTAAAGTTTCCCGGCTCAACCTAACCACAATCACTATAACTAATATCGATAACCCACTCAACAAATTGTCATAAGTACTCTAAAATTATGGAATATCAATGGGGGTTCGAAATCACCAAATTCACTGCCCAAGGTGGCTGTTTCAAGCCCATAATTTACCAAATATAGGAAAATTCTCAATCTTCATATACGTTCATATCTAACATCAAATTTTTGGGTTTCCTACACAAGAGATTGTCCAAAATTACACCAAAAATACCCTAAGACTTGGCCAAACCCCATTTGACCCGAAATGGTTTCCAATCTCACAAATCCAACTTCCCAAAAATTAAATTTCCTCTAATTTAGTTTAAATTTCAGGTTCTAGATGACCAATGGGTATTTTAGGGATGTAAATCATCTCAGAAAACAGAGAGAAGAGCTTTCAAATCTGAAATCTACAGAGGAACCCGAAATGCCCTTTAATTCTCCAAAACCCAAGTTTCTAAATGCTCAAATTGATCAAGATAAGTATAGAGGATATAAAGCCCATAGGAAATGGAGGAAAACCCACCTGAAAACAAGCCGAACGGTGGCCGGAGGGGGTTGAAAATCCGGTGAAGAGGAGCGGAGGCTGTAGGATTCTCTAGCGTGTTTCTCGCGTGTGGGTGCTGGCCGGCGAAGGGAGTGGCCGGGGAGGTGGTGGTCGGCTTGTGGGGATCACGCCGGTGAGCCCAGGTCGGAGGGAGGTGGCCGGCGGTGTGATTTTCTGGTCGTGGTGGTGCTGCGCAGTGATGTGTGCGGGAGAGGGAGAGAACACGGGGAGAGAGAAGAGGAGAGAGAGAGTAGGCTGGGGGTGGTCGGCGCCTGGGGGTGTTCGCCGGAGGCAGAGGCTGGCAGGGGTGGCCGGTGATGGTGAAGGGTGGTGGCTGGGGTTGGTGAGCGCAAGAGGAGTACGGGAGTGGAGTGAAGACAGAGAGAGTGCGGGGAGAGAGAGAGAGAGAAGCTTGTAGAAAATTCTAGAGAGAGAGAGAAATCATAAAAATTTTCTGATTTTGGGTATTTAAAAACTCACTTTTATAAATTTATAAAATTGCCCCTCACTTCACATGTCCGTTTATTTCAAACCGTAACTCGAAACGACGCGTGCTACGTGTTTACGAACTCGTGGACTCGAAACCTTTCCAACCGACCCAAGGTCAAAATCGAAAGCCCATTTATTTTAAAGGTCAACTTTGGGTCAAGCCCCAAATTAAAACAAAAATAAATATTTAAGTCAAAACCCTTTTTATTTTCCAAATAAATCTCAAAATCTTTAAAATATAATTCAACATCCTTTTAAAAAAAAACCTCTTAAAAACATAGTTCAATAAAAATTTAAATTTCTAGTGAAACTTTGGGTCGGGTCGTTACAATATATCTATTTTTTTGCATCTATGCTTGCATTGAATCTGCATGCTTTAAGTTTGTCAAAACATTGAGAGCCTAGAATAAAGCTTTAAGCTCTAATAAGATACTTTCCCTGATGATATGGAATTAGTTCTCTGATTGCTTATAATGTATTTAAATTTGTTAATTTTAGTTTTGGGCAATTGAGTGATTGATATGGAATCAGTTCTCTGATATAATAGAACTTGTTTATGTAGATCTTAGGTGAATTTAAGATGATGGATAAAGATTGGGTGCATCTTAATAGGTAACAATTACCTTACAATCTAATTGAACACTTAAAATTAAACAATCTAGGTAGGCTCTTGATTGCATTCATTTTGTTTTTGTGTTTTTTTTCTTTTTTAATTTTAGAGCTACTGATAAGTACTTGCAAGGAGCATGAAATTTCCTGAAAGGGCAGAAAATAATTGAGGGATCTCAGAAAAGATTCTCTGCCCTTGCAAAATTGTCGAAATTTAAGTCATCAATATTGTTATACTATTTTTGAGCATTTGGTGATAAAGGGAATGGATCAATGACAGTACCGCCCCCAGATTCTACCCTGAAATCTCGAAGAGGTCCTGTGGGAATCCAAAATCAAGGAAAATACTATCGAAAGTTCGACAAAACTTCTCCTGAAAATGGACTAACCCAAAATTTATAAATCTGTAAAAACACTTCTAGATTTCTTCAGCCACCTCTACCAGAAGCAAAATGAGTCTTAAACTCACCCACAAAGCCAAATCCAAAACCAAATAGTTCTTATTCACCAAAGCACATGATTATCAGAGCATAACTAAACTCCATTTACAAAATAAAAGTTAATTCCACAACCTAAGGGAAATGACGCTGAAGAGCTGAAAGTCCTGCCTCAACGTGGTACGGCCCAACCTCAGCGATCTATAACACCTGGGGGAAAATGTTATGAACAAAATACAGAAAACGTGAGATAACTCTTAGTGAGTGGATAAAATAAATAAACAAAACATTAAGTTAGTCATCTTTTCAAATTTCTTTAAAATCAAATCTTCATTAAGACCTCACGTCACTCTTTGAAATCCCCCAGTATTAAAATCACAAAGTTTATTCAAACTTAAGAAAATCCAATAAAACTATATATTTTTTCTCAAGATAACAATTTTCTAAAATAAAAGAATCATAAAAGCATCGTAATAGTAACCTTGATTAAATTCAAAAGAATACCTCACTTAAAATCATATTTAATAATTTCTAAAGATAACCATTTAATTTTCCACCATGCTATATACCCTGAATAACCTGGCCATACACACACGTGAAGTAAAATTCAACACGTGTAGGCAATATCCTGGCCATACACATGCGTGGAGTAAAATCTAACACGTGCAAGCAATATCCTGGCCATACACACGCGTGGAGTAAAATCCAACACGTGTAGGCAATCCTGGTCGTACGTGCACGCAGAGCAGCCCCAAAAGGGCGAAGCATCCCGACACACAGCCTAAAGCCTATATGTGTGCCATGATGAGTCTCAAAAACCTATCCAAATCTGATAACCTGGAGGGTACTACAAGGGTGGTTTGAAAACCATTTTTCCATAACCCAAATAATAGATCCTTTTTCCACCGAAAATAAATATCATGGTACTTTCCCAAAAGAAACTTTAAATCCATAAGTCAACATACGAAATTCGAATCAAATTCAATATACGGAGATCAAAATAATATTTTTCGACAAAACCGAAATATTAAATGAACCTTGTATATAAAATGAGAAACCAAATTCATTTCCTAAAGCCCAACAACTCACTAAAACTAACATGTAATGATATGGTTTAAAAACTTATTTATGAACACATTTGAAATTCGAAATCTATTGTCATTGATCAAATCCCGAATCAATTTAAGATATTATGCATAATAGAATTAATTTATAAGATGTGCAAACCAATTCGGAAAACAAAAGTCCACTCACAGTTTAACCGATCAACGTCTAATCCTTTCCGGAATACGTTCCCATTTCACGGTCCCTTATTGTTCGTCACTAGAAATAGCCTAAAGACGAAGCTCCATCCACCAAACACAAAAGTACCACTAACTTTAATAGTCGAGAATACGAGCGTCGATTGAAATTAAATGAAGAAAAATCTAAGTGCCCCTATGACTTATCCGAAAGTCTAGAGTTTGTCCCAAGTTAACTTAATTTTATACCAAACAAACGCGATTAGTAAGTCGCCCAATTATCAATACAACTCCAAGATCAACATAAACGATATAAAAAAATCCTCACCAAGTAATTATCTAAACCACCTTGTTAATTCGATTCCAAGTTTGGCAACTGACCAATCACATAATCGAGCTTCCCAAACATCCTAAATTCACAAATAACCACCAATAGCTAACCATCAACCTAACTCCAATTCAATACACACCCAAAACGAAAACATTGCAAAATACTCATATACCAATTATACCTTTCTCACATCCGATAACCACTATGACATGGCTTAAGGTTTCCTTAATAGATCGGCCACAAATTGGTCCTTAGGATATGCATAATCTATCCATAAAAAAAATGCATTACAATCTAATATCAGAGTTCACAAAGGATATTAATTTGGCCGTTGATCAATCGATTTGGGTGATAACCACCACGCACGGTGGCTGCCCGACTCCAACTAACACACCAAAACTCACCCAAAACACAACGGAGTCTGGATTTGTCTCTGAGAGTCCCAGGGAGGCTGAATAGCAAGAGAATCCACTCAACCCACCATCACGAGTGGCGGAGCTGGTGGTGGCAGCGGCGGCATGACCTAGAATTCACCCAACAATAGCTCCAATTAATCTTAATTGCACACAAGATTCTTTAATTGCACAAAAACAATTCAAATTCAACTCAATTTTTCGAAAAATCAAAGATAAATTCGAAATTGTTCAACCCCTAAATTCGATTTCCAAATTTCTCAAAATTGGACAACCACACCTTAGGGGAAAGATAGCCCATACCTAGAGGATCAATTTTGGTAACTAGGTCGACGGCCAAATCTTGCCGGAAATGCTGAAATCGACGGCGGAAGCCGGCGGCTGAGTTGGACTTCTCGAGCTCATTGCTCAGTCGTGGAGCATCATCGGAGCAGGAGGACACCACGACTGAACTCACCGTGGTAAGATGAACAAGACCCAGTGGGTCCGGTGTCGCGTCGTCGCCGGAAAGAGCAGATCGCCGGTGAGAACGTTTTCTCTGTCTCACGTCGTTTCTCCGTCTATAGTGGTCGGCTGGCGAAGGGAAGGGTTGCTGGGGGTCGGCGACGGCGAGAGGAAGTCGCCAGTGCCCGTTGCTGGTCGTGGGGTGGCCGGACGACGAAGTTGTAGAGAGAGAGGGGCGGCGGAGAGGAGAGAACCAGGGAGAGAGAGATGCGTGAGAGGAGAGAAAATCCCAAATGGAAATCTGATTTTTGGGTTTTAAAACCTTTCACACAAAATTACAAAAATGCCCCTCACTTTGAACGTTTGTAAAACTCAAACTGTTATTCCGATTGACGCGTGCTTTGTGTGTACGAACTCGTGGACTCGAGACCTATTTAACGGGCCCAAGGCCAAAATCAAAAACCCATTTATTTTAAAAGTCAGCTTTGGCTCAAACCTAAATAAAAATAAAAATTAAGATTTAATTAAAACCTTTGTATTTTCCAAATAAATCTTAAAATCTTTAAAATACTTTTCAAAATAAACGTTGGAAACAAATTACGGGACTTCACAATTCAACATCCTTTAAAAACCTCTTAAAAATCATAGTTAAATAAAAATTTAAATTTCTAGTGGAATTTGGTTCGGGTCATTACAATCGAACATACACAGATTGGTTTCACCATGGGGAAAAACCAGTTACAAATGAGAGAGTTGATGAAATGGATATGTGTGAGGCATATAACTTATATAGGGCAGCCTATGGATGAAGACTATATGGAGCCTATGGAAGAAAGAAGAGGTGATAATTTCATTGAACAATTAGATGATGTAGAAACCCCTCTATACCCTAGTTGTACAAATTATACAAAGTTATCGGCCATTGTAACTTTATATAGACACAAAACTCTAAGTGGATGGACTGATAAGAGTTTCAATAGGCTTCTAGAGATTTTGCATGGCATGTTACCAATGCAAAATGTGCTTCTAACGTCCTTGTACTTAGTAAAAAAATTTCTCAAGAGATTCGATATAGGGTATGAAAAGATTCATGCATGCAAGAAGGATTGTTGTCTCTTTAGAAAAGAGTATGAGAACATGGAGAATTGCCCAAAATGTGGTGGTTCAAGATGGAAGGTAGATAAGCGTACAAAGAAGATTAAAAAGGGTGTGCCTGCTAAAGTTTTAAGATATTTTCCTATCATTCCCAGATTTAGAAGGATCTTTAGGTCTCAAAGCATGGCAGAAAATTTAAGATGGCATTTCAATCATAAAAGTAATGATGGGAAGATGCGTCACCCGGTGGATTCTGTAGCATGGGACTTGGTTAATGCTAAATGGCCATCATTTTCATCTGATCCACGCAACCTTAGGCTAGGTCTTGCTACATATGGCTTCAATCCATTTTCCAATTTGAGCTCTACACATAGTTGTTGGCTAGTAATGCTTGTTACATACAACTTGTCACCTGGGTTATGCATGAAAAAAGAGAATATTATGTTAACATTATTGATTCATGGTCCAAAGCAACCTGGAAATGACATTGATGTATATTTACAACATTTGCAACATTTGTGGAACAGTGGAGTGAATGTATATGATGCATTCAGTAAAACTATCTTTAATTTGAGAGTAGTTTTGATGTGGACAGTAAACGATTTTCAAGCCTATGGAAATCTTGCTGGCTGTACGACAAAAGGTAGTATAGCATGTCCTATATGTGGTAAAAATACTCATTACCGGTGGCTAAAATTTAGTAGGAAGGGTGTATACATGGGTTATAGGAGATTTCTACCACCGTCACACCCATTTCAGAAAAATAAGTCATGGTTCAATGGCAAGGAAGAAAATGGAAGAAATTCCAGAATCATGACAGGTAGAAATATTTCTCTTGCTCTTAAAGATTTTGTGAATGATTGGGGAGAGTCTGATAAGAAAAAAAGAAAAAGAGATGACAACAAAGAACCAGAGATGTGGAAGAAGAGGTCCATCTTTTTCGATCTACCATATTGGGAGGTGAGTATTTTATATCCTTGAACTCTAAACTTTGTCTTCTTAACAATTTTAAAGTATATAGATATACTGGAACTCATAATTTTTATCTTCCTAACAGGAATTGTCATTGCGCCAATTTGGATGTTATGCATGTAGAGAAAAACATTTGTGAAAGCATAATAGGCACACTATTGGATATTAATGGAAAATCAAAAGATGGACTCAATGCTCGTAAGGATTTAGAAGATATGGGAATCAGGAAAGACCTACATGCAGAAGACGTTCGAGGAACTAGGACATACCTTCCTCTAGCTCCACATACATTATGAAAGGCTGAGAAAAAAAGTTTTTGCAAGAGGTTATTTGACTTGAAGGTGCCTGATAGTTATAGCTCTAACATTGGGAATTGTATATCAATAGAGGAATGCAAGATTATCGGCCTCAAGTCTTATGATTATCATGTTCTTATGCAACAACTATTGCCTATAGCTTTAAAAGGATTGCTGCCAGCAGGGCCAAGAAAGGCAATAATTCACATGTGTGAATTATTCAACAAAATCGGTCAACATGTTATTGATAGAGAAAAGATGCTATCAATTGAGAATGATGTGGTGGAAACCTTATGCTTGCTTGAAAGGTTCCTTCCTCATTCATTTTTTGACATTATGATTCACTTACCAATACATTTAGGAAGAGAAGTACGATTGTGTGGACCAGTCCACTACCGCCGGATGTATCTTTTTGAGAGGTTAGGAACACATATATCAATTTTTTTTACCTAATCATATAGTTCATTTTAGAAGTAGTACATATTTTAATATAATGGTTTCATGCTTCCAGACATATGAAAATATTCAAAGGATATGTAAGGAACCGTGCACGGCCTGAGGGGTCCATTGCAGAATGTTATCTTGTAGAAGAGTGCATGGCATTTTGTAGTGAGTTTCTCAAGCACTCAATTGAAGTTGATATTCAAGAAGTATTAGAAGATTTTGGGAATGAGGTAATTCTTGAGGGTCGTCCAATTTCTGGGAAAAGGTTGATTCCATTAAGTGATGAATTGTTAGAAATTGCACACCGTTGTGTGCTATTCAATACAGCCGAGGTTGAACCATTCTTAGAGTAAGTAAATTACTCATAAAACTGTAGAATTTCTAACTACAACTATAAGTCAACTGACTCACTTTTGCATTATACTATAGGATGCATAAAGAGGAGTTAAAGCAATCTAACAAAATCTTCAAAAAAATTCCAGCTTACTTTGGAAGAGACATACTGAAAAATTTGCAGCATGGTTAAAGGAAAAGATGACATGCTATGTGGAAGATCAAATTTTATTAGCTAGCTACAACATATAAGAAAGTATATTTTTGACTCAATTTGATTGTTTTTGACAGATTCCTATTAATTCAAGTGATCATTCAGAGATATTAAAATTGCTTGCATATGGTCCTAGAAATGGGGCATTGTCCTTCAATGGATATGAGATCAATGGGCAGAAGTTTCATACAATAGATATTGAGTTGTCAACTCAAAACAATGGTGTTTCCATCGAAGCAACAACCATGTGTAGGGCAAGCGCAAAGAATGCTGCACAAGTACCTAATATGGTTACCTATTATGGGATACTAACTGATATAATTTTGTTAGATTACCACTTATATTATGTGCCGATCTTTAAGTGTCAGTGAGCAAATATTGGTAATGGTGTTAGGAAAGAAGATGGATTTACCCTTGTTAACCTACACCAAGGTCAAAGTCAATTTGTGAGAGATCCATTTATCCTTGCATCTCAAGCGAAGCAAGTTTTTTATTCAAGAAAACATGATTCCTCTAATTGGTATATCTTATTAAAGGCACCACCGAGAGGTTTCTCTGAGTTGGAAGAGTATCATGAGAATGCAAATGTAGTTCCCACACCAAATGAACTTGAGATGGATACTAATGATTGTAGTGAGCAAGTTAGTTATGTGAGGGGGGGATTGTGAGGGCATCTTTGTGTAATATATGTACTCAGATTATCAAAGAAATGTGATGTTCATTTCAGTCTATATTTTCTTCTATATGTGTTGTTTCTTACAGTAGCTATATTTCTTCCCTATCCTTTAGTGTTTCAGTCAGAACAGTAAGTAAACATGTAGCATTTTTCTTTTGGATATTGGATGGTTTATTCTATTGATTCATTTTTAATCTAAAAGGAGAGTGGGCTTCTATTTATTTATTGGTATTCTGCTTTCTCCCACCTACAGGTTAGCAAACATGGTTAAGGGTACTAAGAGATCAAAGTCCAAGAAAAAGGCAGCAGGAGATGTCACTTCTCAACCTAACCTCAAACTGATGAATATACAGCCAAATCCACAAGAATCTCAAGAGTTTCCTCAAATCTATGCAGCTCGTACTAGAGGGTCACTAGCCAAATTAGCACTAGGAGAAGGCACTTTAGAGCCTGTTATCCAACTCAACCAAGATGCAGCCTTACAAGCCCATGATGCAACTACATCCTCACTAGCCCAAGATGAACCTGCAGCCTCCAAGCCCAAGATGCACCTGCAGCCTCTCAAGCCCAAGATGAACCTGCAGCCTCACAACCCCAAGATGCACTTGTAGCCTCACAACCCCAAGATGCACCTGCAACCTCTGCACAAAATTCTCAAGGAATTAAGAAAAAGATAGGAAAAACCAAAATGGAAGACATTGCTTTGGATGCTGATGGTCGAGTTGAAGTTCATTTTACTGATGGGGGTGAAGCTATTGGAGATGGATTAGTCAGTTTGTCTTCATTTTTAGGACCACTTGTACGAGAGAATGTACCTGTAACACTTGATGATTGGAGAAAAAATTGCGATACAATAAAAGAAATTTTGTGGAAATCTATCCAGGTAAGTGAAAAATATAGTTTAATGGTCTTCATGGGACTTATGGATGATGTTATTAGCTAGTTAATCTTCCTACCTAATTGTTTCTTGCTCTCTTTTGTCTGCATTATCATATTTTTTTTTTCTTTTAATATCAAAATCATCTAATACAATCATACTTATTCTACTATGTATAACTTGTAGGCAAGATACAGGGTTGAGGAGGGATGGCAAAAAGACTATATATTTAAGGAGATAGGCTCACTACAACAAATTTGACTTTTCATGACATTTGATTAATGACGTTTTAAAAATCAATGTCATGAAAAGACACTATTATGGCGTTTTATTGGAATACACTTGATAATATGGCTGAAAAATTTTATTTCATATATCTCAAGGTATATTTATACAGGATACATAAGACCATTTAAGGTAAGTCAACTATATAGCTATGACATTAATTCCTAGCTAAATAAGGAAAACCTATATACACGCTAACTCTCCCCCTCAAGTTGGTGCATAGATATCGCTCATGCCCAACTTGGATAATGTTGCATGGAATGGACCACTAGCAACAGCATGAGTCATCATATCAACCAGCTGATCCGCACTCCTAATATAAGGAACCTCTATCACACCAGCATCTAGATTATCCTTGATGTAGTTCATGTCAAGTTCAACATGCTTGGTTCGATCGTGTTGTACATGATTATTAGCAATCTCAATAGCCGCCGTGTTATCACAAAAGAGCATCATCGTGAGGACCATACCCGAGTTCACCTAAGAGAATTTTGAGCCAAGTAATCTCCGTAGTTGCATGATGAAGGGCACGATATTCAGCTTCTGCACTAGACAGTGATACCACATTCTGTTTCTTACTCCGCCAAGTCACCAAATTCCCTCCAACAAATGACACATACCCTGAAGTAGACTTCCTATCCAATCTGGACCCAGCAAAGTCAGAATCAGTGTATCCCACAATATCTAGGTGTCCATGCCTGGAGAACATAATACCTTTACCTGGAGAGGACTTTAGATAAGCCAAAATACGATTCACTGCATCCATGTGTCGGTTGCTCGGATTATGCATGAATTGACTCACAACACTAACTGCATATGATATGTCAGGCCTAGTATGAGCTAGATAGATCAACTTCCCTACTAGCCTCTGATACCTTTCCTTGTTTGTCGAAACCTGATCAGGATAGATAGTCAGACTATGATTCACCTCAATAGGAGTATCCACAGGTTCGCAGGCAAAGTTACCAGTTTCAGCCAAGAGATCTAATGTATAGTTCCGTTGAGAGAGGAAAATTCCTTGCTTGGACCGAGACATTTCAATGCCCAAGAAGTATTTTAGAGCTCCTAAATCCTTCATTTCAAATTCCTTGGCCAAATAACTCTGAAGCTTCTCTATCTTACTTGGATTACTACCTGTAACAATCATGTCATCAAAATAAACAATAAGCAAGGTAATATCATCACCATCCCGTTTATAGAACAAGGTGTGATCTGCCAAGGCTTGCTTAAAACCATATGCCTTCATTGAGTGGCTCAATCTGCCAAACCAAGCCATCGGCGACTGTTTCAGTCCATAAAGCGCCTTCTTCAACTTGCATACCTTGCCTCCTTTCGGTGTAAATCCCAGAGGAGGATCCATATACACCTCCTCTATCATATCACCATGAAGAAAGGCATTCTTCACATCAAACTGTCGTAATGACCAATCCAGAATAGCTGCAAGAGAAAGTATAACTCTAACAATGTTCATCTTGGCCACAGGAGCAAAGGTCTCTCGATAGTCAATCCCATAAGTTTGGGTGTAACCCTTGGCAACCAGTCTAGCCTTGTACCTGTCAACTATAGCATCTGATTTATATTTCACTGTAAACACCCACTTACACCCTACTGTCTTCTTTTCCTGAGGTAACTCGACCATCTCCCAAGTAGAATTCTTCTGGAGTGCCTTCATTTCTTCTACCATAGCAGACTTTCACTTGGGATCTCCAAGAGCTTCCTGAAAATGACTAGGAATAGACACAGAAGACAATTGAAGGGCAAAAGCAAGGTGAGACTTAGACAAACGATGATAAGAAACAAAATCTGACATAGGATAAACTACATTAGAAGATGATTTAGAGAAGCTCAACCTATCAGGTGCTCTATGTTCACGAAGGGGATATCTCCTATACGGACAACCAATTTGTGAATCCAAGTCAGCAGATTCAGAAGTTATAGGGTTAGGATTCAAATCAGTATCTGAAACTGAAGCTATAGGGAAAGAAACATATACCTCAGAGTCGATCTCAGAAGAGTCATTCGATGACATGGTAGTATCATCAAGAGGAGTACTGAAATTAGAGGGAGGCACAGCAGTAGTACCTTTGTTTCTCCTAGTATAGCCTTTTTGGAACAACTGGGCCAGCCTTTCCTCAGGTTCGGATTCAGCCATCATAGGATCAGAACCCGAAACAGCTGAATCCTCCCCCTTACCCGAAATCCACAATCTCTTTTCATCCAACCACAATTGTTCCTCTTCCTTACTTCGAATCTCCCCCTGAAGAGGAACCATAGAGACCTCCCCAGAAAAATAAGACACGCGCTCACAAAACTCAACATCCATGGACACATAGATTTTACTTGTAGGAGGATGAAAACATTTATACCCCTTTTGAGAATTAGAGTAACCAAGAAAAACACACCTAAGAGCACGAGGATCAAGTTTATCCCTATGAAGAGAGGGAACATGAACAAAACAAACACAACCAAAGACCCTAGGGCAAAGATTTAGGGCAGAAGGGATAGAGTGAAATCGTGACAACATTCGCAATGGAGTTTGATAGTCAATGATACGAGAAGGCATTCAATTGATAAGAAAGATAGCAGTCATGACAACATCAGCCCAGAAGCGTTTCGGAACATGCATAGTAAAACATAAGGCCCGTGCCACCTCAAGAAGATGACGGTTCTTACGTTCTGCTATGCCGTTCTGTTGTGGCGTGTAGGCACACGTCGTCTGGTGGATGATGCCATGTTGTGTATAGAAATCAGTAAGTGACTGATTAACAAACTCACGACCATTGTCAGAATGAAATACCTGAACCTGAGAATTAAACTGTGTGATAATCATTTTGTAAAATTTAGGAATAACATGGATAACATCACTCTTAGACTTTAGCAAGTACACCCAGCTCACCCGAGTACAGTCATCAATAAAAGACACAAAATATTTATGACCAGAAGCAGAAGGAGTAGAAAACGGACCCCAAACATCTGTATAAACACATGAAAAAGGAATAGAACTTTTATTGAAACTCACTTTAAAAGGAACACGATGGTNATGGGCTGCCACCTCACCTTCTTCTCTTTCGACTTCACAAAGGCCCATGGCCCATTTGACTTCATGACTTGGCATAGTTGACCCTTGACCATTGACTTTGACTTCCAATTTCACCTCTTTCTCCCTCTTGGATTCGAATTCATTTCTTCACCCCACTTGATTCCATGGATGTCTCATACCTTCTAGAAGCTTCTAGAACCTTGACTTGATTGAGTTGACTTGACCAACCTTTCCTAGTCTCACTAGGATTCCTTGTAGATGTAGGATTCCTTGTCCATTTCAACTTCTCATAATGACCATATTGCCCTTAGTAACTCCTAACATCATTAAGACTCATTTCCCTAGTAGGGGTAGGTTTCCTAGTTCAACCAGGAATTCCTACTCCAATTAGGATTTCTCATTTCTGGCTTGATAATGATGGTTCTAGGCTTCATGTTTCCTCGTATGACTAGGAATCCTCATTTGACTAGGCTTTCTGCTATTTTCCTAGTTTCACCAGGAAATGTCCCAAAATGGCTCAATTTGCACATTTTTCCTATTTATGCTTCATTTGACTTAAAAACACAAAAACAAGATAACAGACACAAAAATATCGAGTTCCAACACTCTAGGTTAGGGAATTAGTATCATAAAATGATGCAAAATGCACACTTTTTATTTTTACCTAAATTAATTTAGTTGTTATTTTAAAGACTTGTTACATTATTGTTAGTTTAGTCTAGTCTCAAAGCCAATCTAAAACCCCCATATCCGTGTTTGTGAGTGAGTCTAGATTTAATTGAATTTAATTGAGTTAGTAGTCATTGATATCATCCAAAAATATGCTCGGTTGGCAAGAAAGACATGGGGAAGCACTTTCTCATGTTAGGAATAGCGTTCTAAACCTATTGAACCACATTTGGTGTTAAAAAAGCATAAAAAGGTCATTTCGGTGCATACATGTTCCAAGTTCGTCCAAATGGCTCCAAAACATTACTGATTGGCAAGAAAGACATGGGGAAACACTTTCCCATGTTAGGAATAGTGTTGTAGACCTATTGAACTACATTTGGTATTAAAAACGCACCAAAATGTCATTTCGGTGCATACTTGTACCAATTTCGTCAAATTTGCACTAAAAATGTGCCTGGTTGGCAAGAAAGACATGGGGAAACACTTTCTCATATTAGCAATTGTCACGCCCCGAACCCGGGCACGTGTGNAAGAATGAATATTATATATGCTTTGCTCTACTATGTTATTATTGGTCATACCCATGATATCAATTGTTGGGAAAGTTAGTTGGTTTGTTTTTTAGTCTTTGAGTCTTTTTCTTTATTTTGTTTGCTCGAGGACTAGCAAAGTCTAAGTTTGGGGGTGTGATGAGTGTTCATTTTATGTTATTTTATAATACTAACTCCCTAACCTAGAGTGTTAGAACTCGATACTTTTGTGTCTGTTGTCTTGTTTTTGTGTTTTTAGGTTAAATGAAGCAATGATGGAGAAAGAAGCTAAATGAGGCTATTTTGAGCTAAAAATGGAAGAAATGGGAAAAAGAATCTTAAGGGAATCTTCTAGAAGGATCTGGAATCTGGAAGGAATCTTTGGAGAATCTCAGACAGAATCTTTTGGGGAATCTTTTTGGTCAAAGTCAAAGGTCAAAGGTCAAAGTCAATGGTCAACCGTGCCACATCATCACATGACATGGACCACACATGCAGCCCATGCACTATGGGCCATGCGCCTAAACCTAGCAGCCCAAGTCCATCACACCATGCAAGGTGGTAGCCCATGCACTAAAACCCTAGGGCCTATGTGCATCCCATTCAGCCCAAGTCATGCAGCCATGCGCAAGCTAGAAGGGAGCAAGCCTATCACGCCACCAGCAGCCCATTCCAAGCTTGCTTGCGCCAGCCCACTTGCAAGTCACTTAAGCCCATCACGCTTACAAGGTTGCAGCAGCCCACATGTGTGTTTGTAAACCCTAGCCCAAGTCGACACACAAGGAGTCCTTATCTTGCAAGGAAGTCAAAACCCTGAAATCTGAACATCAAATTTCGACAGCAATTCTGTAATTCTCCAGAACGAACCAGGTAGCATGCCATATATGGTTGGAAAGATACGGATGTTAGCTTCGCAGGGAATTTTACGGATTTC
>QANW01009170.1:358212-379056 GCA_003254865.1 Dryas drummondii | reverse complement strand
TGTGTGTGTGTGTGTATGTGGTGTGTGTGAGTTTAACTATCTACAAACCCCCCCTGCCGTGTGTGTGTTTGGTGATTCTAATTGGTAAGTTGAATTGGTTTGATGTGTATTTGCCCATTCCTCGTGGGATCGACCTCGTACTTATACGCTATGCTTGCATGAGCGATTCGTATACTTGCGAGCTACAACTTGGTATTCGTTTCTAAATTCCAAGTAAAACAAGTTGTACAAAAAAGGAGCAACAGATGCGGCTAGGATTTCTTTCAAAGAAAGATTGAGGCTAGGGTTTCGGCTTGACTGATCACTGATCGGCACCTTCCTGTTTGGCTAGGGTTTGCTGATGGTGTTTAGCTAAGATTTAAAAAAAAAAAGATAGGCTAGCAGCGGCACAAGAGAAAAGCTGGAGTTGCTCTTGGAAGGGTGCGGCAGCAGCAATTCTTCAGGTTAGGGTTTTAGCAAGAACAAAGATTATTATTATTTTTTTTCCGATTAATGTAGCAGTACTGTAGCGGCGACACTGTAGCAGCGGCAATGTTGCGGGTATTGTAGCGCGGAAAAAAAAAATTTCTTTGGAAAACCTAGATCTCTAGGCTCTAATACCAACTTAATAATATGGCTGAAAAATTTTATTTCATATATCTCAAGGTATATTTATACAGGATACATAAGACCATTTAAGGTAAGTCAACTATACAGCTATGACATTAATTCCTAGCTAAATAAGGAAAACCTATATACACGCTAACTAATACAATATATAGGTTATTAATTATGAAAATCAAATAAAAATGTCATAGAATAATGAAACAATGACATGAATATTATGCCATAAAAATTAAAAAATGGGATGGCGTTTTTTCAACGTCATGGATACTTTGACTAAACCATGACAATGTAGAAATGTCATAAACTTGAATTCTAGGGCACTTTTTCAACGCTATGAAAAATCTGGCAAATTAAAAAAAATTTCAGCCCAAAATATTTGCCTCCAACTGGCAGGATAGAAAATTTTCGCGGAAAAACGAGCCTCACCTATCACCAGACTCAGCCACACGCTAAACCTCCACTCTATGTGTCTGGATTATTGTTTTTGTCTGAATCTCCACTCTCTCCACACACTAAATCTCCATCCTCTCTGCGAGCTTGCCTCTTATTCCTGTGTTCTATCTCTGGAATATATCTTTGCCCCACTCGTTGTCACATATGTTGAAGAAATGGTTGGAACCCTGTAGAGAATGAAGAAGAGCCAAGTTGTTTCTCAGACAATTTCATCTTCACTGTTTCTCTGAAACTCTCACGGTAAGCTTTGAAACCTGTGAATGGTGAATGGTGTTGGAATCCCTGAAATTTGGGATTTTTTTTTTCTTGAACGCATTTGATTTCTGATTTCTGATTGTAAAACAATGTCGTCATTGAAGCATTTCCTAATATTGCGTCCAGAAGCAATGCGAGACCATCTACGACGACATCGTTTAAGTCAAGGTTGGTTTCTTTGGTTGAGTTTTTGGCTTTGTTTTGCTCTGGTCTTTGAGTTGTATTGGTTTTGGAAATCTGGGTTTTTGTTGTGATAAACCTTTTTGAAGGTTTTAATGATTTATGGGTTTTAATGGGGGTTGGTGTGTTGGGTGCCAAATTTCAATCTTAGTGCCCAATTTACGTTCAATTTCATCTTGAAGCTCTAGTTCTCATTATTGGTGAACCTCCGAGTGTAAACTAAGCTGTGCTTTATTTGAGTTAATGTGTCTACAATTATACATTTCTCTTACACTCTTACAACTCTAATTTATTTCACAACAACAATGTTCTTTGCTTTGTGTTTGTCTTTCAATGCCGAGCAAGTAGACTAGCAGTCTATTGTATATTCTTTGGACTAAAGAATCTGAGACAATTTGTTATGCTATTTTGCTACATATATATATGCAAAGTTGTTGTACAAATTCATGTGTGTGATTGGAGGTGGTCTTATATCAATACGTTATAATGGTTGGGATTACAGTCTATATATTATAGGAGAAGACATATAAAAGCAATAGCATTGATGATCATTGTTATTGAGGGAAATGGGACATAACGTACATTATGGATATTCATTTGTTAGCATATGAGGGATCAAAAATTTCATTTTTATAGGTTTAGTTTTAATTGTGATTGTGAATGCTCCAAAATGGGACATGAACATTCTGGACTTTTGGACTCCATTCATTTGTTAGCACAAGAGGACTTACAACTTTCATTTATATAGGTTCAATTTTAATTGCAAATGTGAATGCTCCAAAGTGAGACATGAACATTCTGTATTTTGGAGTTCATTCATTTGTTAGTATAGGAGAGATAAAAAATTTCAATATTATAGGTTCAGTTTTAGTTGTGTTTGTCCAATAGGCAAGGCTTCCTTATTTTTTTGAAAAACATCATTCTGCAGCTAGTCTTACGTAAGTTTGGTATTTATTTTTTCTCTTCCCCCACCTTATATATTGTGTATACAACACCTCTCTATCTCTCTCTCTCTCTCTCTCTCACATTCATCCCCTCGTGTGCTGGTCACGTGACCAATTATTTTGGGAGAGTCATATATATTTGATGTATATATGTAAGAATCTGCTATCTAGATAGATGGGGTAGATGATATATTTTTTTGTACCCAATGTAAGGACCTGTGAGCCTTTTATTGGTTACTCAACAATTCTATGGCTGGGGATTTCGCTTTGTACAGAGGATGGCCTTTCTTTTTCTTGGGTCTGAAGGAAGGATGTTATCTAGGTACATTGTAAAATCCTTTTCTTCCTGACTCATTTTCTTGTAAAATAGGATAGGTTGGATGATTCTTGGTGTATGATTTGCACACTAGGCTATTCTGTTTACAGCTTTTAGGCAATAATTACTTCTGAAGGGGATAAAGGCAACAGAATAGTGACTACAAGAATGTTTAATGTTGAATAATAAATATATATTATATGTATGTTCAATTGTACACAGCAGTTACACGAGTAGAACAAAAACACATTATAATGGGCCAACTGAAATCCAGCAAGCTTTTACTGGCTATTTGTAATATTTCTAAATTATTTTGCAGTACTGTAACAAAGACATTATTCATTACATCTCTTCATTGAGGTAAGAGGACATTGTATACATAGCAATAAACAACAAGTTCTTCATTCAGAAAAACAAAAAAACAAAAAAACAAAAAGTAGAATGGAAAAAAGAAAGAAAGAACTGAAACAAGATCTACTAATTTGAAAAGCCAGCAAACTTTTTGTACAAATGACTTAACATATACATAGATTGCATGACTTAATTGAACTCTAGAACTAGTTTTTTTTTTTTTGGTGAGCACCAACAGACTCATAAATTAACTACAAATCTTGCTGCTTAGGCTTTCTACTCAATTCAGAATATTGACCACCCATTAGCTGCAAAATTTCCTCCCACAAACTTTCTGACGAAGAATCTAATGAAGCCCATATATCAAATTTGAGTTGCAAGCAGCCACATACCAGTAATCCGATTCAATCTCCTCTGCCAACTGATCCAGCTGCCACCCAACAGAGCCAACAAAGAATCTAAAATCCTGAGGCTTAAGAACCCCCTTCTTTACTAGCCCTGCAGCTTCATCCAGACTGTTACGAGCACCAAAACAAAGGCCAGGGATCACCTCTTCAAACCCAGGAATCTTTGACTTCCCCCCTGTTTTTAACAATTGTGAATGCTCCAAAGTGAGACATGAACATTTTGTATTTTGGAGTTCATTCATTTGTAGTATAGGACAGATAAAAAATTTCAATATCATAGGTTCAGTTTTAATTGTGATTGTCCATTAGGCAAGGCTTCCTTATTTTTCTGAAAAACATCATTCTGCAGCTAGTCTTACGTAAGTTTGGTATTTTATTTTTTCTCTTCCCCCACCTTATTTTTCTGTAGAATATGTGAAGATTGGATGCCAACATGAGGCATTAAGACTTGTAGCATTCTATTCTCTTAGGAAATACAATATTTACAAGAGAATCTGTTGGCAATGTTTTAAATATTACACATGATTGAGATATGGTTTTTAAACTATGACTTATTTGAGCTGTCCTACATTAATCACCTGGAAATATAATTGAGGAAGGAAAGTATGTAATAATTGTGATAGGTTTAAATGGAAAACCCTTGGTTATATATATGGTAGGTAATCTCCTGTGTTGATTTGGAGGCACTGCCCACTATTTTGAGTTAATTATATGTAAGTGGCCTGGAAGACTAGGAGAAGGGTGTGGGTAATTTTGGGGGACCCCCCGGGAACTTTCAACTAAAAGAAACATTACGGGCCCGTTTGTTTCACCTTCTTAACAGGGATTGGCTTAGTTAAGACTCTAAGCCCATGTTTGGTGAGAGTGGGATTAAAAAAAGAGGGGTTTAGTGAATCCCCTCTAACTTAAATGAACCTTCTTAGATGGGCTTAGTGAAACCCATGAAAAAGTGGAGGATTAGCTAAGAACCTCTGCCTTGCCTCACCATCGTCACATGGAGCCTCACCATCATCACCGAAAATATGATCTGGACCAGCTCAACACCGAAGTCGGAGCCGTCCTCGCCGTCATCCGTCGCCGTCCGGTGGACCCCCACACCCACTGCTTCGCTATTGGAGAAGACAGCATCGACCCATCTCTTCTCCAATCCCTAAAATCTCTGCGCGCTCTGATCTTCAACCCCCAACAAGAATGGCGGACCATCGACCCGTCCATCTACCTCTCCCCATTCCTCGACGTGATCGAAAGCGACGACGTCCACGTGGCCGCCACGCGGGTCTCCCTCTCGGCCACCCTGAAGATCCTGAAGCTGGGCGTCTTCGACGAGAAGACCCCCGGGGCCAAAGACGCCATCAACCACGTCGTCACCGCCATCACCACCTGCCGGCTCGAGCAGACCGACCCGGTCTCCGAAGACGCCGTCTTGATGAACATTCTGCACGTTCTGACCACCATCATGAACCACCGCGCCTCGGTTTTGCTCTCTGATCAAGCCGTCTGCACCGTCGTCAACACCTGCTTTCATGTCGTGCAGCTTTCGACGAACCGAGGGGACTTGCTCCAGTGAAGTGCCAGGTACACAATGCACGAGCTGATCCAGATCATATTTTCAAGGTTATCTGAGATTTCATTTGGTTGTTGTAATTTTATGAAGTGGGTGTTAAATTTTCTATCTTTTTTGTTATCTGGGATTTCATTTCTGGTTTGGGATTCAAATCTGTATCTCCACCTTGTTAATCCTGCACTACACCAAACATAAAGGCAGTTCTTAGCTAACTTAGTCCATGCCAAGCTAGTCCATGCCAGTCCCTATAAATAATCCATGCCAAGACAGTCCTGTGAAACAAACGAGGCCTATACAAGTCCTAGAAGCCATTGATTCAATTGTTTCTTTTATTTTTGGATCATCTAATTGGTAGGGGACACCCAAGCATATGCTATTGTACTCATTGGACAATCATAAAAACTTTTCATTCTTCAACAAGAGTGAGGATTAATTGGTGATGATTTATTTCTTAGATCTTTTTTTTTTTTTTATGTTTTTTCTTTTTGGTTTTTGTTTTCTATTTCTTCATTTAGAACTCTTCTATGGGAAGAAAAAATGTTTGCATATCTTCACAAGGTTATTGATGAACCATATTGTTACTAGACTCTTAAGTTTAGATTTAAAGTATTTATAAATAATCAATAGCTTTGGGTACATACATGACAGGGAGAACTATCACCTGATGGTTGACATAGTAATATCAGTTGATGAGACCAATTTATTATTAGACCATCAATTTTAGATATAAAGGCATGTTAGAGAATCAATAGGTTTAGGTTTAGGTGCATACAGCACCATTTGCATAATAAGCGGTGGTAACAAGGAGTTTCATTTTGGCCTCTTGGCCCAATTATCCGAACAGGAGGAAAATTGGAGAGGACACTCTGTAATTGAAGAGAGTCGAAAAGTGTAATTGTAAAGATTATTATAATTTATGTATCACACTTTAGTGAAAGGAAAAATTTTTAAAACAGAGCTGGCATTGTAATTAACTAATTATTTTGAATCACAGAAGTAAAGTTGCCCTACGTAGAGCGCAATGGCAAAGAAGGATGTATTTTGATGTTTTTGACTTGGCCTAGCCTCTTTTCTTAAATTACTTAACATAGTTTATTTAATAGTTATCGTATCTTTTACATGTAAATGTTGAATTCCTGGGCAAGCAAGCATTCTGATGTAGATGCCACTGACTGCACAAATTTTATCTATCCTTTTGTGGCAGGATCTTGCTTCTTACACTAAATGATTTGCTGAAACCTTCTATAAGAGAAGGCATTTTACTTGCATGCAAAAAGTTAATAAATGGATCATAATTTTATTTCTTGTTAGTGTGTGTATATATAATATTCATAAATCTGAGTGTTGTAATTGAGGAATTTTATGTTATGGATTTAAGATTGTTGAAGCTTTCCATTATGTTTCTAGGTACAAATCCAAGCATGTTGCTGTAAAAATTATACTGCCAACCAGAACATCAGCTATTTAGTCTTAATGCAAGGAAAAATTTCAGAGGGAGGTTACATTGCTGTCAAAGGTGAAACATGAAAACGGTCATGAAGGTATGGAACTTATTTTATTAGATCATAGTTGTGGTAAATAGATGTGAGATGGATTGCTTTTGAATATGTTCTGCATTGGATGTAGTCAAGGTCTGGAACTTTAATTTGTGTAAATCATATGTTCTTAGATTAAAAAAGCTTATTAAGGATGGATAAGAGCTGGACAACTTTTCCTAGGTTTCTTAAAATATCTAACTTTTCCCATAGATAGTTTAGGGACTATTTAGAGTGGATAGTAATATATGTGTTTTTTTTTTCTTTGTAGCATTAGTCGGGAGTACCAAGAAGGGTAGACAATCTTCATTTAAAATGCTAAAGAGTATGCAAGGAATCCTGATATGCTCGTATGTCCTTGTAGTCTCTGTAAAAACCTTAACTCACAAAATGATAAAGATTTGTATATGTATATGCTCAAATATGGTTTTGACCCTCTATACAAGGTTTGGATCCTCCATGGGGAACAACCAAGTAGTGGTACAAAAAATGCAGATTTTCAGATGCCTTTGCTAAATGAAGATAAAAACAGGGCAAATGTACAAATGATGTACAATGATACGTACATTCCTTTTGATAGAGTCGAAAATTTGGCACCTAACAATGTAGAGGAAGGTTTAGCAAAGAAGTTAGAGGAGGCTGAATCTCCTTTATATGTAGGGTGTAGAAAGTACACAAAGATATCAGCTACCCTAATTCTGTACAAGCTTAAAGCTGCACATGGCTTGACTAATAAGGCATTCGATGATTAGCTTCAGACTTTTAAGGATATGCTTCCGGATGATAACAATCTGCCAAACTCTTTATATGCAGTAACAAAGTTTGTAAAAGAGTTTAATTTAGGGTATGAGAAGATTGACGCGTGCGTTAATGATTGTTGCCTATTTAGAAGAGAGAAAGAGCACATGGAGACATGTCCCAAATGTGGTTCATCACGATGGAAAGTAAACCCACGCACTAAGAAGATTAAGAAAGGTGTGCCAAAGAAAGTTTTGCGTTACTTTCCTATAATACCTAGATTTCGAAGGATGTTTCTTTCAATAGAAAAGGGCCAGCAACTAACTTGGCACTCCATTCACCATAGTCAAGATGGAATGATGCGTCATCCGGTTGACTCATTCGCATGGAGGATTGTCAATAATAAGTGGCCCAACTTTGCATCTGATCCTAGAAATATAAGGCTTGGGCTTGTGACTGATGGGTTTAACCCCTTCAATAGTAGCAGTACATATAGTTGTTGGCCAGTGATCTTAGTTGCCTATAATCTGCCACCGAATGTATGCATGTCGTATGAGAATTTGATGCTGACTTTACTTATTCATGGCCCAAAACAGTCGGGAAATGATATAGACGTGTATTTAGAACCACTTGTGGATGACTTGTAGGAGCTTTGGAATAATGGAGTGGACCTGTACGATGCATTCAGCAAATCTATGTTCAACTTGAAAGCCATTTTGTTGTGGACAATAAATGATTTTCCAGCATATGGAAATCTAGCTGGATGAACTACAAAGGGAGAATTCGCTTGTCCAGTATGTGGTCCGAATACGTGCTCTCAGTGGTTGTCAGTTGCTAATAAGACTGTGTATATGGGTCATAGGCGGTTTCTTGTCCCAAATCACTCGTGGCGCAACCAATCAAATTTGTTTGATGGAACCAAAGAAACAAGGAGGCCACCGAAACCATTATCTGGGCCATAAATTGCAGCTACTTTATGTGACTTCAGAAATGAGTGGGGAAAAGGGCAAAAAAAGAGAAAACGGGTAGAGAAGGGGGATTCATCTAAAATGTGGAAAAAGAAGTCAATATTTTTTTACTTACCATATTGGGAGGTTAGTTATTTTTTGGCATTTTAAAGTTAATGGTTAGTTAATTTTATTTTATAGTGTATCTTAATCTTTAAGGGAATAGTAAGTGTATATTGTGTTATTGGTGTTGCAGGTATTACCATTACGCCATAATTTGGATGTAATGCATGTAGAAAAAAATGTTTGTGAGAGTGTTATAGGTACAATATTTGATGCTAAGATGAAGGGAAAAAAGAAGAGAAAATCAAAGGATATGGGAAATTCAAAGGATAAGAAAAAAGCAAAGAATATTGGAAAATCCTCAAAGGATAAAGAACTATCAAAGGATAAGGGTAATTCTAAGAATGATCATGATTCGCGAAGGGATATTGAACTGTTAGATCTTATGCAAAAGTTGCCTTTGGAAGCACGCAACAACAAAGTGCAGTTTTCATCAACACGCTACACACTGTCAAAGGCTGAGAAGCAGGAATTTTGTGAGAGGCTTTTTAGATTAAAGCTACCTGATGGATATAGTTCTAATATTGGGAATTGTATTAAGGTGTGAGAATGCAAAATACTTGGTCTTAAGTCCCATGATTACCATGTGTTGATGCAACAATTGTTATCAGTTGCTATAAAAGGGATGTTACCTAATGGGCTACGAAAGGCAATCTTTCGGCTGTGTTCCTTTTTTAAAGAGCTATGCCAAAGAGTTATTGATAAAAACAGATTGGAAGTATTAGATGATGAAATTGTGGATACTGTCTGTATGTTGGAAAGGTACTTCCCTCCTTCATTTTTTGATATTATGGTTCATTTAACAATTCATCTAGGACGAGAAGCTAAATTATGTGGACCAGTGCATTATCTGTGGATGTACCCTTTTGAGAGGTAATGCAACTATGATCTCTTAAATCCTTAGTTAAAAGTAAGTTCTAACCATGCATAGCTAATCAGTTTTTATTGGACTGCAATTGTTAGATATATGAAGGTGCTTAAGGGTATGTTAAAAATCGTGCACGAACGGAAGAATGCATAGCAGAATGTTATTTGGTTGAGGAGTGTGTGAGATTTTGTAGTGGATACATGCCGCAAGTGGCGGCAGTAGGTGCTAAATACAATCGCAATGAAGAATTTGCAGATGAAACAATCATATGCGGGAGCCCACTGCGTAGTGGGCGATCAAGTGAATTGTCAGCTGAAATAATAGAAGTGGTTCACCTATATGTGCTACTTAACAGTGCTGAAGTTGAACCCTACATTGAGTGAGTACACTCACTACATTTTCCCTTAATGGCTACTTAATTGACTAGTATTCATGACAATGTAATTTTTATACTAGGGAACATAAGGCTGAGTTAAAGCATTTAGATCGGCGTTTGCTACATGATGATAGTTTGCTAGAGAAAAGACATATACAAACATTTAAGGAATGGTTAAAAAGCAAGGTTAGAAAGACATTTCTTTCTTTTAAGTTACTTCCATGGTACAAAACTCCTAGATTAAAGCTCAATTTCATTCTCTTATGGTTGCACAGGTTGAGTCTGAAGCATCTACAGCTGCAAACAAGTCTGAGACATTTGAATCTCTTGTAAAAGGGCCTAGGCGTTATGCAAAGTCTCACGCTGGTTATATTATCAATGGACAACGCTTTCACACAATAGATGTTGATAATTCTACACAAAACTATGGTGTTTATATTGAAGCTGAAACATTATGCAGGGCTAGTGTGAAAGACACATCACAAATTGTTGCTAAAGTTGATTATTATGGGGTTATAAAAGACATTTTGCTGCTGGACTTCAACACTTTTAGGTTACCTGTATTTCTCTGTGATTGAGCCAACATTGTTAGTGGTGTGAAAAAAGAAGATGGTTTCACATTAGTTAACCTTCATGAAGGTTTAAGTAAATTTGAAAGGGATCCATTCATTCTAGCTTCACAGGCTAAACAAGTCTTTTATTCCAGAGAAAGTGAAACCTCAAATTGGTATATAGCACTAAAGGCACCACCAAGAGGCTTTCATGAGTTGGATCCATATGATGGGGTGTTTATACATCATATATGCCACAAGATGTATCTACACTTGATATAGACAACAGGGACATATCTACTCCAACTATGTAATGTTTAATTTAACTTGTTGTAGCCAGGAGTTAATGGTATCTTTTGGGGAATTTTGAATTCATATAGTTAAGGCACCAAAGTGTGTTTGTCATGAAATGTAATTCCTATATCTTGTGAAGTTTCTTAAGTTTGTAAAGTGATAATAGTTGTCCTTTAATGAATTCCATATTTTTTGTTACTCATGTTACTAAATTTAGGCTGCAAAATGGTAATATAGTGATTAACTCAACTGATTGTTTATATTTTCAATTCATAGCTCATATACCTTGTTTTATTTTTCAAGTTATACTTGTACGATTACGTGAAAACTGATTCTGCCTTTGGTGTGGTTGCTGTTGCAGTACCTAACTTATTAAAGTTGACCTCAAATTCTAAGATTTGTTGCCTACACTATGGGGGAAGTGAGCTAGCTGCAATTCAAGTTTGTTTTTTATTAATTAGTACATTTTTTAGTTCATTTCCTCTTTTATACATATTTTGACGAATATTTTGATTATGCAGCCTTCGCAGCAAGGAAAAAAAAGAGCTAGCCATGAAATTAGAGAAGGGCATTCTGTTAGAGATGAATGCTCTGAATCCAGTCCTCAAAAGAAAAAGACTAGGGGCAAAACGACACTGCAAGTAATGGCAACCGGAGAAAAAAATCGCAAAAATGTTGAGTGGAATGAATTTGGCCAACCTGTTGGTGTTGACTCTATACGTTTCAGTTCAACTCTTGGGTGTATAGCACGAGAATTGGTGCCAATCAATGTATGTAGTTGGGACAAAGTGGAAACCAAGATTAAAAGTGATGCTTGGAAGCTCCTAATGGTAATGTGATTATATATATATAGATAATGTACCTTTTGCAAATTTTTATAAGGTTATACCTGATTGTAATTTATAGTCTATGATGCTTAATTAAGTCTTGACTCAAATGGCAGCAAAAGTACACAGTGGATGCCAGCCACAAAAAGTTGATCTTCATGATGATGGGCAAGTTATGGAGAAGCTGGAAGTCCGCGTTATCCATCTCAATTAGAGAAGTTTTACAATCTAGACAAGATCATAAACGCCATATTGCCCTAATCAAGCCTGCTGATGTCAAACAGAAGGAGTCAGATGCATTTGTGACAGAACGCATGTCAGATGGGTGGAAAGTATGACTATTTGTGTTTCGGTAAGGGAATTTGTATTTGAAGATCTAAGATTACACATGAAATTGACTGATGTTCTTATCATTCCAGGCCAAAAGTGAGAAAATGAGGAAAATACGAACCCAACAGACTCTACAGCACACATTGAGCCGAAGAGGTTATGTACGATTGGAACATGCTGAAGTAAGTACCACTCAAACATACTTGTAGAACAGTTAACAACATGTGTGACCAATATTTGGTGTTTATTTGTGTATGCAGAGAACAAAGAACCCCGATAAACCTTTGAGTAGGCCTGAATTATGGATTAAGGGACATATACCCAAAAAAGCCAAAATGAGTGAGGCTGTTGCTACTACAATTGTATGTATTAACTATGAATTCAAATATGCCTTCCTTTTTTCACCAATGCTTTCAACTATGGTATTTACATTTATTTATTGGCTGATTTTAGGAAAAAATCAAAGAGAAAATGTCAAGCACTCCAGCTAGTGAGAATCCGATTGACATTTCAGAGGATGCATTGACTGAAGTGCTTGGTAAGGAACGTCCTGGTCGTGTTCAAGCACTAGGATTTGGAGTTACACCTATGAAGGTAAATGCTCAAATCGAAAGCAATTCATGGAGACAATCACTAGTGAATGATATGAGTCAACTGTTGATTAGACAAAAGCAGCTAGAGGATAGTATTGCTCAATTTGCATCGTACATGGTAACTTTGACAGATACTCTAGTGGTTTTTCTCAATTCTATTACTATTACAGCATGAAACATCTTAATTGTTTTTTTATTTTTATAAAAGCAAGGCAAAACTGGTGAGGAAGTTGCAAAATGCCCAGATCCAACTCCAAAGGTAAAATGATTCAAATAGTTTAGAACAATAAAGACATCTTCTTCTACGTTCTATTGCCCATTTTCCAAATCATAGTGTAGTACCCAAGTCCCTCCTAATATGAACCTGTCTAGTGGAAACTTTGTTAAGGCAAAGTGTACACTGTTAAATTGGGATGGAACAGGCCAAGAAGTGGCAAGAGCAGAGATTGAATCTACAAATCCGACAACACTTATGCATCATGTTGTCCTTGGACCAGATTGCTATAAAGTTTGGGTGCAAGACATTGTAGTTCATCAAGTGCCATTGTTCAGGAGTTCACGTGAATTTTTCATACTTGATGATGCTTTGTGAAGCACTGTTGCTTGGCCACACAAGTATATTAGAATTGACTGATGTTTGAGGTAATATCCAAAGACTTTGGTTTAGTTATGGCTTTCTATATTGTCAGTCTTTAATTTTCTTTCTGTTAAGGTACAACATGAATGATGTGATTGTAGATCTAGAAATAGTTGCTAAGGACACTAATTAACTAGTGGAAAAGGTTTAAGGGTGTGGTCATCAACTTTCTATAAAATTCAGCTTCCTGTTACACAATACAAAGAGATAAAGGTAATCGTTTTGTAAGATTATATAGTGATACTTGCAATTGATATTGTACTATTTGTGAACAAATGATGGAGAAAATTCCTTTGTCAAATTATGTAAAAAGGAAGAAACAAAAAACAAAAGGAGAGGACAAAAAATTTGTGCTTTTTGTGACTGTGAGGCAGCTGCTGGCTGCTCTCTCTATATTATTAAATAAAACCCTTATTTTTTAGGTGAGGTTATTTAATTTTCAGTCATTTAGAATGTCTCATATGCTCTATAAAAATAAACCCTAATTTTCAGTCATTTAGAATGTCTCATATGCTCTATAAAAATAAACCCAACTAGAAAATATATATATCCCTAGCTTGTTATGACAAAACATTAATAAATGATATCTTGTTTGGATAGGAGAAATAGAATGGCCATAAGAGTTTAAGATCATCCTAGGACTTTATGATCAGGAAAACATGCATCTTGATCATGACCAAATATTTCATTTTGTACAAGGTGCTAGGGAAGCATATATATTCATGTGGACATATATTACAGAAAAAAAAAATCTGTCTATTAATGTATGTTATTGCATTTCCTAAATTTGTTGACAATTCTTCTTGGTTGGAAAAAATAACAAATTAATAGACATTTATTACATGAATACCTTCAGTTTGGTGATTCCCTATGCATCAAAATATAGAGGGTACCTGTTAAAAAACTCAAATAAGCTTAGGATTTCCTTTACAAGTCAGATAAAGCCTAGAAGTAACTGGAAATATTTGTTAGAAATACATTTTGATTGTCCTTTTTTGAACATCTGATTTACATAAGCAAAACAGAACTCAAATTAAAAATTAGAATTGTGGTGTTTGAATCAATAGCTGAACAATTTATGGCTTTTTTTGGTGTGTATGTTTTCTAATGAATTAAGGATTGAAAGAGACTATTAATTTCTGACCAATACAAGTTTTATTATTTGAGATGGGTCTGGTACTCTGGTCTGGTTTTGTTCAAATCATAATTATGCACATTCTCCACAAACAGGTACACACACATACACATACAATAGTCATTATTGTTTTTAGGGAAAAAAATTGTAATGTTTTGTAAGACTTGGACTACTTTGGTGTTCATCTCCAAGTTTGCCCATCACTAGTGTATTAGCTGCAAAAGGGCTGAGCCTTAAGTCCCAAATTTATATGTGCTTGAGAATTGAGAAAAGAAAGTAGGTCTAGGAAGTCCCAAATTTTTTTGTTTTGAGAGTTGAGAATTTAGATGTGCGTTGCCTCATCTCTAGTGGTTAGTTGAGAATTGAGAATGGAATCTAGGCTTGGGAAGTCCCAAATTTATCTGTTTTGCTGGCAGATTCCAACCTCATCATTTCTGTCCTCTGTAACATCCTTGTATAATTTGCTAGCTTTGATTAATTAAAGCTTTGCCTTGAATTTGATCAGAGTTTATATCAACTGGGGATTTAGCTTTTCATACATACACATGGCCAGTGACTTGAAGTGCATGATTTTTTTTCATCCAAAAGCCTATTTGCTCACACTCGTTGTTATCATTGTCACTGCAAATCAAGAAGTAAAGAGTGGAATTAGGAATGACCTTCACAAGTAGTTCTACTTTTTGGACAGAATCATCCTCACTCAAATTACCACTAATAGGTTGGCTCTTGAGGATATATATATATGTGCATTTTGGGATAGTATTTTAAGTTTCTAGTGGTGTATGTACTAGCTAGAAAAATGTTTATATTATTAAACGACATTTCATTATATGTATTAGAATTTCATTACTATATAATTATCCTTTTGTTGTAATAGTGGAAAACCTTGAACAAATTGGTTGCCTTTAATGTGAATTATAATTTGGTATTGTCATTCTTATTGGTTTATCATTATTTTTTTCAAATACACCCAACATTCCATGGCATCCCTGTAAAGTCACCAAAAGCAATGAGATTTCAAACATGGCAGAATTAGATGATCTAGGTCATCTAATGTTAAACTTTTTCAACGGCAATGTAAACAATGCCATAGAAAGGATTTTCATGATGTTTAACACATGTCATTGAAACGCTTTAACATGACATTTTTCAGGTGTCGTTGTAGGCCCTACCCTTTCAATGGCGTTTGAATCATGCTATGTAAACACAATTAGATGACAGCTATTGAAAGTCATCTAAAGTTAGCCATTTTTAATGACATTGAGATAACGCCATGAAAAGTTTTTGCATGACACTGCTCCAACGCCATAGAAATTGTACCATTTCAATGGCGTTTGAATCATGCTATGTAAACACAATTAGATTACAGCTACTGAAAGTCATCTAAAGTTAGCCATTTTTAATGACATTGAGATAACGCCATGGAAAGGTTTTGCATGACACTGCTCAAACGCCATAGAAATTGTGCCCTTTCAATGGCGTTGAAGCCATGCCATGGAAATTCTTTAGATGACATGTACTGAAAGTCATCAAAAGTTAACCATTTTCAATGACAATTAATTAATGGCATGGAAAGAATTTACATGACACGAATCAAACGCCATAACAAGTGTGGAAGTATGACAATTTTTCAACGTCATGGAAACTATTTAAGATAGCGTTTTTCAAGTGCCGTAGTAGGGCCACCCTTTCCATGGCACCGGTATCTACGACGTGGTTCGCGGCGCCTGGAAACCGCCATGAAAAGCCTTTCATGACGTTTTTCAAATGTCATGGAAATGGTTTTTTGTTGTAGTGGCTGTAATTGGAGAGCTTAAAAATCAAGACTAGTTCGCCAAATACTCATAGCCCCAAATGAAGAAGAAAGGCTTAAACTCCGCCCTGATAACATTAAAGATATTAATGTCTGGAAGACTTTTGTGAAGAAAAAAACAAGTCCAGCCTTTAAGGTAAACATATTGATTAACTAACTATATATACTAGCTGCTTTTATGGTGAAATTTTTATGTGTAATTTATATAATCTTTTTATATTAATTGTTCTTAGGCTACAAGTGAGAAGTACAGAACAATGAGGTGCAAACAAATCCCACACACAAGCAGTCGAAGGGGTTTTGCTTGATTGGCTGTTGATATGGTGATATATAACCTGCTTAATTTAATTTATTTTTAGCTAGGATTTTGTTTATTAATTAGTTCAAGCAGTGGTATTTGCGTTTGATATATTTTTATTATTTTTATATCAGAAAAATAGTAGTGCAAACCCATCCTGTATTTCTAGAGTTCAAGTTTCGATTAAATCATGCGCAAAAAAAGATGGTAAACCAGTGAACACATCAGCTGGTGAAACTATTGTAAGAAATATCTTTTATATACTTTACATTACCCGGAACCCCTGTCTTATGATATATATGCCTAATTTTGTATGGTACTTGGTTTTTAAAGTACTTATATAATTTTTTTATTTCATCCTTTAGGAAAAGTTGGAGAAATTAGAAAGTGTTTCACCATCGTCTTCAACAACAAATGTGAAAGAAGATGCTCTAACTAAAGTCCTTGGTCCAGAGGTTAATGGAAGGGTGAGAGCAATGGGAAGAGGGATGACCCTTACTAAATTAACTTTCTAACAATCGAGGGACAAACATGTGGCCCAACTTCAAGAGGGGCAAATCGAATTGAAAGACAGGATAAAATATTTGGAAGGCTTAGTCCAAGGTTTAATGAACAATCAGGACATTGTGGTGAGCCTGCCCGAGCGCGGGATTGTGGCCAGGACATTGTCTACAATACAGGTACGAGGATGATGTGAGTTTTAAGAATAAGTGTTTCGAGATATCAGTTTCCAAGGATAAATTCAGTTCAGAGCTTGATTTACGGTTAAGGGGATTTAAAAATGGTTTTGAAAGGAGATTTTTGAAAGTAGTTATAAAGCTGGAGGAATTCCAAGAAACGAAGTGTGTGAAATTAAATAGATGGTTGTTGGGTTACTTGTATTGCATTTGTTTACTAGGACTTAGTGAAATCTAGGCTTGAATCGTGAGGACGGAAATGATGGTGTCTATGCATTGAGGATATTAATTAGGATGTGAATGATTGAGGTTGAGGTTAACGGTTGATGATTATGCAATTGATTTGTCAGAGTATAATTATTATTATTGATGAGATTTAATGTGCATTTGAGGATTTTTTGATTTTCTTGATGCTTGGATGATTGGTGGTGGAATGTTTTGTGATTAAGTAATTATTGATATTTTGTGGATTATTTTTGAGTTTGGCGATTGAGAAAATTATTGAGGACAATTATTATTATGTCATTTCACTTATACGAGCTCTAGTGAGCTTACCGGGTTTGTTGTATAACCCGGTACACCATGGATGTGGTGTAGGATTTGTGTTTTACAGGTTAAGCAATCTGAGGAAGCTGCGGGGAGAAGACGAGGCACTGGGACCCAGAAAGATTTATTTAATTGTTTTTACTCAGTGGTTTGTTTAAAATGTTTTTGACAGAATTATATTTACTTATGTTGTTGTGCATGGCTTAAAAGTAAGAGAAAACAGATCTAACAGTTTGATGTTCAGTATTTTCATGGGCCCGAGGTTCGGGCTGTTACAATATAGTTGCTGAAGGGCGTTGGTCCTCAAGTGATCCAAAAGAACTGGTTTATCACATTCCTCTTGGGCCTAATGCGATGAGAGTCTGGATAGATATAGCAAAGCAACTTGAAGCATTTTTATGGAGGTCTACATCTTATATGACTTGTATTGAAGAAGCTATTGGTAATACAATTGCATGGCCAGCTGACAAAGTTGTTATGCCCATGAGTCAACAAGCTGGGGACAATGAGAATATATCTTCTCCATTGGTAAAATACTAACTTTTTCTGAATTTTCATACATAAATTAACATGTTGAAATATCAATCTAAAGATAAGTAATATACATTCATTTTGTTTGTTATGATTGCCTTGTGGTTAGAGTATGAATAAAAATTCAAACAAGTCCAAGTTATTAGAAATAGTGGCTGAAGGACGCTGGTCTTCAAGTGATCCGAAATAGCTTGTACATCATACTCCTCTAGGACCGAATGCAATAAGAGTTTGGGTAGATTTAGCAAGGAAACCTGAAGCATTTTTATGGAAGCCTACATCTTATATGACTTGTATTGAAGAAGCTCTTGGCAGTACAACAGCATGGCCTGCAGACAAAGTTATTATGTGACATTAGGTAAACATTTATCAACTCAAATTTTAGTTCTAAACTAGATTTTGAGAAATATTGTCAACATAGATTTTAATCAATCATTTCCTTTCCATGGTAACTTTTCTCAGTCTGTAAAATCGTGTTGACTGTATTTGCATTTTCTAGCAGACTGGCATTTCAATCTAATCATGTTTTGATTGGCAATACCAAAATTATTCACTATGTTTGATACAAGGGTGATACCATGCATTGGAGCTTGGACATTTTTGTTTTCATGGCTAATCTTGATGGAAAAAAATTGAATTCTGGGTTAGATAAGGATTCGTTGGAATAGATGTTGATGGGTTTCTAATGTCTCTGTTTTTATGCCTATTTTAGTTGGTTTTCGTAAGGTTTTTGGGTTAAATAAGGACTTATTGCTTTGTTTTCTATATTTTCAGTCTGCTGGGACCACTGAGGAATTTTTGATGTATATTGGTTGACAAGGCTAGTTGATTCTCCAAATGAGAAAAGGACTCTAAGTCAGCCCATGTTTCCTAGTTGGTGTCGCAGCCTATTCCTTAGGGATAGAGGATTACTTGCTGGCAGCAGAGAGGCTATATTAAGGAGCAGAGGCGTGACCTAATGGGAGGTTCTAGAGGGCTGGAACAAGTTTGCTGAAGAGAAGGACGCCACCCTTAAAGAGCAGTAGTCAGTTTTGGTGGTTTTGATATGATTTTTATTGGATTTCTTTAATGAATTTGTGCAACTAAACATCTTGCTAGGGTGAGATGAAGCCCTAAGATGATAATCTAGTTTTATTGTTATTTTATCTTTGATTGCTTTCTTGATAGTGGGATTATTATTCACTGATTTATACTTGAATAATTACATGGATGTTTGATCACCATCTGGCTTGTTAATTGAGTTCATTGATGCAAACTTATGTAGATACCATACAGGATTTGGGTGTAGCTTCGTGTGGATAAGGTCTGTTTATGCCTTGGGTAAATACTATACTCTTGGGGTGTGCATGGCTAGTTATTAAATTCTCTGAATTTAAAAGACTTTTCTTCATGACAGGCTTGTTCTAAATACCATAGGCAAGTTACATGTGAAAGTAATCAATTTGTTCTAAATACCATAGGCAAGTCGAGTATAATAGGATTGCTAACAGGACCGCCCCCGGATTCCACCCTGAAAACCCGGAGAGGTCCTGCGGGAATCCAAAATCAAGGAAAATCCTACCGAAAATTCGGCATAACCTCCCCTGAAAATGGACTAACCCAGAAATTTCAAAACCTGTTAAAAACACTTCTAAATCAGCAACCACCTCTACCACAACTAAAAAGTTCTTATTCACCAAGGCACATGATAATCAGAGCAAAACTAAACTTCCATTACAAAATAAAAGTTAACTCCACAACTTAAGGGAAATGACGCCAAAGAACTGAAAGTCCTGCCTCGACGTGGTACGGCCCAACCTCAGCGATCTATAACACCTGGGGGAAAATGTTATAAACAAAATAAAAGAAATGTGAGATAACTCTCAGTGAGTGGACGAGATATAAAAAAACAAGACATTAAGTTATTCATCCGTTCAAATTCCTTTAAAATCAAATATCCTCTAAGACCTCACATCACTCTTGAAATCCCCCAGTTTTAAAACCATTTTACAAGTCTATTTCAAAATCTCCTTGTAAACCACGAATCATGCTTAGAGTATGAGAAAAACATATGAACATAAAACTATTTCGAATCCTCAGAAATGCCCAATGCATAAGAAAACTCGTAAAATAATAAAATCTGAAGTTGAAAATCCATATTTGAAAATAACAAGTTCTCAAACTAAAATCGGTACTGTCAATTTATAAATAAATAGTTTAAGCTGAAAACTTTCATCTCAAACACTCTCAATATGCTGAAAATCAATAAATCTGCTCAATTGAAACCGTCACACTTAAAACCTCTGCTGTCATAAAACTCATTACTTAAAAATACTTACAAACTGAAAACACACACCAGTCAGTTACCCATAAAATTTGTCATACACGCGCAAAGCCAAGAATCTGTCGTACGTATGCAGAGCCAAAAATCTGTCGTACGTGCACGCAAAGCGGCCCCCAAAGGGCGAAGCATCCCGACACACGGCCCAAAGCCTATATGTGCATCGTGATGGGTCCCAAAGACCTATTAAGTCTGATAACCTGGAGGGTACTGCAAAGGTGGTTTGAAAACCATTTTTAATATTTCAATGCCACGCAAAATAATTTCTTAAAAATGAAAAGTCTCAATGAGATTCTCACACCTTTTGCTATCAACTCAAGGCTTTCTCAAAACTTTGAAATCAATTTCCTTTCTATAAATTCTTGTATAAATCACGTTTGAAATCGTATATCTCTATCGACTCTTAAAACCACATTTATTCGTAAATTTCGTATGAAAAATCATTTAATAAAACTTAAAGTAGGAACATTAGTCAAACTAACGGAAATGTAAACTTTGAAAATCATAATCACTTATAACAAATTCAACCCCAAATTATTTTAACTCAAATAAAACTCGGGATAAGCAAATAAATTCAATCATAAAGTAAATAAAAATGTTTTTAAAACAAAAGTCCACTCACAGTGATA
>QANW01009170.1:344108-358056 GCA_003254865.1 Dryas drummondii | reverse complement strand
TAATTAGACGGATACGAATTATACCTTTCTCGCGTTCCATAACCTTCGCGACTCGGTCACCTAATTAATCCAAAAACCAAACAATAACTATAATTCAAACTCCAATTAACCTTAATTATCCAACTCACTTCTCACTCTTAATCCAAATTTCCAAATCAATTACGTAAAAGAGAGTTACAGTTTATACCTTAGCCGATGCTTATTCGGGAGTCAGTTTCATATCACTAAGACGTCCGTTCGAGGTTCGATTTCCAATTCGAGCTCTCCATCAGCTTTCAATCCACCCTAAAATCAACCAATAGGTCATTAGAAATTTAAAAATAGTCCTAGGAGGTGGGAGAGGGTCGAAACCACTCCAGTCGCCGCCACGCGCGATGGTCCCACAGTGGCTAACGGCGGTAATAGTGGTCCATTTTCCAAACTTCTCATATGAGTGAAACAAATATACAAACATGTAGATAACGACGAGAGGAACAACTTTTATACCTGGGTCGACCTCAAAAGGAGGCTGAAAATGGCCTGAACACACCTCGGATTCGCGGCACCTATGGTGGCTTTAATGGCAACTATCAAAATACTGAATTAAAACATGAATGGTGACCTGGAACTGGAAGCCCATGAAGAGAGAAGAAGATCCATGCAAAGAACTCCATGAATGGTGGCCGGAGTCGTCGGAAATCGGCGAAAAACCGTCATTAGGGGCGTCACCTTTCGAGCTTCGATTCGCTCAGTACAGTGTGAGATAGGGTGCGTGTGATATACCAAAAGAAAGAGGAAGTCGATACAAAGCCATAGCCACCAAGATTGCATCAATCGGACATCGGACGAAGAAGTTATGGCCGGTCAAAGTTGAGAGGGTGGTGGTCAAAACGGGAAGAATTTTCTGGAAAATGGGGAGGGGCTGCTGCTATGCGGGAGAGAGAAAGGGTCAGCTGGTTTTTAAAATGGCTGATCCACGAAATTACCATAATGCCCTCCAACTTCAAATGCCCATAATTTTGTCTACGTAACCTCGAATCGTGATCCGTTTTCGCCTACACATTCGTGAGTACGAGCAATTTCCAACCATACCAAGATTGAAATTTTTAAAATCACTTTTCAATTAAACCCCTTTGGAAACTCAAACTTCTTTTTTTTTGTTTTTTTGTTTTTTTGTTTTTTTGTTAAGGGCATAACCGTCCACACCTTAATTAATTCACCAATAATAGATTTGAGGTCTGAAAAATGTTCCGTAAATTCCTATAGCTTCCTCTTGCCTTGTACTAATTTCCTACCCCTCAACTTCAAACTTTGAGTCCACGAAAATTATTCAACTTAATTTAAATGTTTCCAAATATTTCCCAATAAATCTTTCATGACTTAAATTTAATCACCAAAAATCATTTTAATTACAATTAGGTCTCTATGACTCTAAAACTTATTATTGTCTCCCAATTAATTTACTAAAAAAAAATTTCTTGGGTCCCACAACTTAAGTTTTCTTCTTGCTTCTTAGGTCCACAACCAATAAAATTTTAAATTCATAATGAAATTTGGGTCGGGTTGTTACAATTGCCAACACTATTAATTAAGTGAACTGAAGATAAGGTGACTAGAAGTTAGATAGGATTTTTGGTGGTGGATTCTTTGCTCTAGTATTTTATTCAATTGATTGCTATCGTAATTTCCAAAGTGAATTTAAGTTTATTTTGTGCTTTGCCCATATTTTAATCAAATCTGTCTTAGTTATTTACTGTTAAGTTCAACACACTAGTTTAATTGAGTTAGTTAACCAATCCCTGTGGTTCGACCTCGTACTTGTGTAATTCTATTCTACTACGGACTTGTGCGCTTGCGAGTAATTTAATTTGAGGTTTTTATTTGTCTTTTCCTTTAGGCATCTCAAAATCCCTACCAGATGTCTTTGCAGATGCATTTATATACCTTTTGAAATAGGGAAGCAGCCTTTATTTGTTTATTTTTATAATTTTCATGCTGTGATTATAAAAAGTGGGTTTCTCTTTTAAATTTTAGTCAGGACAAAATTGAATTCTATGAATTGTTCCAGCTCAGCCAAGCCAGAATTCCAAAAATTTTGCAAGCTTGGTTTGAAATTTGAGTTAAGTTGGATTTGGGCTTAAATCTTAGTTGTAGGGATTGGGCAAAGCTTAGGGTTCATGTCTAGCCTCAACCATTTAATAGTAAGTTTGATAAGTACCAAATTAACTAGTCACAACATCTCAGAAGTCAGATCCTTAACAAGATATCCAGGGCCCAAACAATTTCCACTTTGAGTGGTAGCTAGAAAAATATGATATCCATTGATTTCAAGATTATTTTACCTTACATACAAGACTAAAAGTTCTTGGTTTAACTCATAGCAATTTAACTACATAAACACATTTTTTTATCATTAAATTTAGATAAGTTTACTTTTTTCATCAAAGTAAATTATTCACTCTTAAATCTATATGTTACAGAAATAGTGTCGGCACTGTAAATGTTGTCTTGAAATATTATGATTCAACTCACAAATGCTGATGAAATGCCTTTGCATAGTCATAGAGTTGTTATCAAAGAGGTCATTATCAATGATAGTACTGAGTCTATTGACAAACACTAATCTTATTGATATCTTTGTGGTGAAAGAAACTAGTAATGTAGATTATTGTAGGAGCAGCAAGGCCCTCATGCCCTGTCTCAATGGATGGACATGCAATTAGGCATGAAATTGATTAATCAAAGCGCCATAACTGTTAAAGGGTCCAGACCCTACGCTAGTGGTTGACACAGGCTCAAGACCCCAACCCTGAAGATTAAATTGAAATTGACGGATTTATAGTGAAATTTGAGCCAACCTTGGACATTATATACATTCTTTCTTTCAATTCAATTTTTAATTAGTTGTGGTTTGTGTTGGAATTGGTTAATTCAATATTAATCCAACTTTTGTGATTGCTTTATTTTCATGGTAGTAGTATATTAATATGAATATGTAAACTTCTGACTAAGTGGACATTTATTGGCACACATAGGATTTGTTTTCAGTTTTCTTCTTTTCTTATACCATTTGATGCATCACAAATTCGTATATTTAAGAGGCTCACATATATGCATGTTTTTATTTGGTACATTATAGAGGTAATCCTCCCGTATTAGAACTACAACCTTTAGTAGATTGAGGGTACTAATGAAACTTATTGTTAACTATTCTTTTTGGCAGTTTGGAGGCACTTGGATATAATTGGATGTTTGCGTTTTGGCAGTTTGGAGTCTTTTGTTGGAGCTTTATTTTGAAGAGAGTTAGCAAGTTAGGCTACCTTTTGTTACTATATTTAGGACCTATGTATATATTAGTGTTTTATAAAGGCCAATTTGAAACTATGGCACTTATGAAACTATTATGCTTATGCAGCCGGCCTTAACATTGGTATTTGAAGTAACTTCTTTACATTGTATTTCAGGACCAAAATATTTAATGATGTGTTTTAGTTCCAATTGTTTCTTTTAATTTACATATATACTTGATCGCACATAATTTTCATACTAAATGCTATACATAAAAGTTTCTATTACCAATCTAAAAAGTCTAAAAAAAAAATTATGGAATCAATAACTATTATACCTACATTTAAAAAATTTCTAGTACCAAAATATGTAATCAATAACTATTATATATTTGAAAAAAATTAACAATAACATTATAAAAATGTTATAGTAATAATTATTATAGCTTCTTTAAAATGCTATGAAAGATTGTTACATATTGTAGCAGTTTTAAAATGCCATTAAAAGCCACAAGAATAGCATTTTAAAATCGCTATTGTATATATTTCTATAGCATTTCTATCACGCTATTATATATATCTTTTATAGCACTTTTAAAATGCTATAGAAAGTTTTTTTTTTTATAGCGTTCTAAAATGCTATAAAAGACCTTGGGTCTATTATAACATCGGCTGTAATAGAGTTTTCAACAATACTATAAAAGGGGTTTTATAGCGTTTTTTGAGTGCTATAAAAGCCCTTTTCTGTTCTAGTGAATTCTTCGATTCTCCACCGTGAGAGATCGTTGGAGCATGGGGGAGCCATGGTTGAACTCGCCATGACCTAGGGAAGACAACCCAGGTGGTCTGGAGTAGCGTCGTGGTCAGAAAAATGGAGATCACCACCGGAGAGGCTCGGCCTGTCATGCATTGATTCTTCGTCGTGGGTAGTTGGCCAAAGGAGTAGAGACCAGTGGGAGAAAGAGGAGAGAGAGGCGATGGCGGTAGGCCAAAACCGAGCCTAGCCGTCGCCGGACGCGCCGGAGATAGGCGCGGCGAGGGTAAGGGCCGAGAGAGACAGGGGCGCGGAGAGAGAGAGAGAGAGAGAGAGAGAGAGAGAGAGAGAGAGAGAGAGATATATATATATATATATATAAAGGAAAAATGGACTTTTTGGGTATTTAAAACCCATTCTAGAAATTTTACAAAATTGCCCCTCTTTGAACGTCCGTAAAACTCAAACCGTAACTCCAATTTATCCTTGCTTCGTGTCTACGAACTCGTGGACTTGAGACCTATCTAGTGGGCCCAAAGTCAAAATCAAAAGCCTACTTATAAGAAAAGTCAACTTTGAGGTCAAGTCCAATTTAAAACGAAAATTAAAAATAAATCAAAAACATTTTATTTCTCAATAAATTCCCAAAATAATTAAAATAAATTCTTCAAATCTTTAAAATACATTTCGAAATAAAACTTAGAAAAATACAGGGTCTTACAATTTTAAATCTAATTGAACTTTTAAATAACGTTAAATCAATTTCAGTGAAAACGTCGAATAAACTCTCAAAAACTCCTAAAGAAATAAAATAAAAAAATTTCAAGGCCGCAAAACTAAACTTCCTTGAAACCTTTTTAATACCAAAGTTAAATAAAAAAATGTAAACTTCTAGTGAAATTTGGGTCGGGTCGTTACACTATCCTATAAATACCCCCCTCCCAGCTTGTTTTTTGCTTCGCGCATTACTTCCTCTCACTCGCAACTCTTCTTCCTCAGCAAACCTCACCCGCAAACTTTCCTTTCGATTAATCGTTCATTTTACATATTGAATTCAACAGTGAATTCAATAGTGGATTCGGATTGACTACTCAATCCTTTCGTAAGTTTTCCAAACCGAGGATTTGGTTATTTAATTTCTGATTAAGATTTTATTAGTATTTGGATTTAGATTTAGATTTCTGATTAGATTAATTGTTCTTGGTTAGAAGTTAACTAAGGATTACATCAGTTTTCTAATATTTGGACTTGGTGAAGTAGAGAGTTGTAAAATGGATTTGTATTGTGGATATCAAGCTGAGCAAAGGATTCCAGGTAGGGGGAATCTCACACTCTGCTAGTGGCCCTATTTTACTGCATGTATTATGTTAGTATAAACTGAATGCATGAGAAATTTGCATAGTTTGTGATTACCATTTGTAGCGTGGTTTTTATTCTATATTATGATAATTGAATTATTAGGATGACTTAAGAGTAAGTGGTCATCATAGAGTTGACCTTGGGTTTCGATCCCCTAAACCTCCGGAGGCGATTATACAGTTAGACTGGTAGCAGTCAATTTATCCTGGTGTCCAGTCTAAAGTTGTAGTAACCAATGGATACTCTCGCTACCAAATTAGATTTTACTGATAATCCAGGTAGGATGGTAGTTGACCAATTTTGAGTTCGGTTATCAAGTATTATATTAGGAACATTCCAAATTTTTTTAATGATTGTTTGAGCATACAAATGGTTTTGAACTGATATTGATTCTCTGGTTGTGCATTGTGCTATTTTAATTTGTTTCACTGGCTATTTAGCATAAATATGTTCATACTTTCTTAAAACCTAGCCAGGGTCCCCTAAGGGGAAGCTTTGATGGTATGTGATACATACCCCCTACTGTACTCTTTGAGTGCAAAAAACGTAGCGGTTGACGACTTGGATTGAAGGTGCGGCCTTGCTACTTGTCAAGTCTCCGATTTGTCAGATTTTGATCCTTTCTTTCTGGGCAGGTTGGTCATGATCTTTTTGGATCACTTTTGCTATGTAATTAACGTGTTGTTGTCTTTTGGGTTTGTCTTGTAAATTATCAAACATCTGTCTTTGGGTTAGTTACTTTTGTAAATCTTGAACATCTTTGTTTGTATGTTCCTTGAGGTTACTTTTGAATTTATCTGTAACCTTGTCGGGTTGGTTTAAATGTGAACACTTTATCTACATTTTGTATTTCCGCTGACAATTTATCTCTAATCCAACCAGTTTTCTTTATTATTAATAAGGCTTACCTATTTTGAAAATATTTGGAAGTATAATACTTGGGGTTTAAGTATTATATTTTCAAGTATTCTCAAGGTAGATGTCGCTATGATGGACCCGGGTTTTGGGGCGTCACAAAAAAGGAGACTGAGAAGGCTCAAAAGGGTGCTGAAGGGGTGATTCAACTAGAGTCCCCAAGCAAGGAGAAGAATCGACCCCCCACTCCAGTTCGAGCGAATGATGGAGAGGCTTCGAAGTCTGACCCGTTGCTTTCGTCTCCTCCACCTCAGGTTTCTTCGTCTCCAACACTGTTCATCTGAAGTGGGTCCCATAGTTCAAGAAACCTGATGGGACACACATTACTTTGGGTGAAACTGGACTTAGGGATGATGGGATTGTTGCTATGTCCATCTTAAGAGGCTGTGTTCTTCCACTGGACGTTCCTCGAGTTGCTCATATGTCCAACGACCAACTTATTGATGCCAATTCACTTTCTTCGTATCATGTAAGTTGCTGAACTTTGTTTTGCCAAATTTAATTCATTTCCTTTGCACTTATGTTGTGTGTTCAAATTCTCCTGTAGCTCAACATGATGAATGTTGCCCTGGGCAATCATTTGGTAATTTTGAGACGAGATGCTCGATTGGAGCGAGAGAGGGCTGAAGCGGCTATAAAGAAGGCGTCCGACCTCGAAGGCGTGATGTCTGCACTGAAGAAGAAGGTTATCGACGCCCAGTCAGCTCGAGCTCAGGCTGAAGAGGATAGGGACCTTCACGTTCGGAACTTCGAAATCGTGCATAAAGAGGTAGAGGATCTTCTCCTTCGGGTTGTGCAGCTTGAGAAAGACTTAGAGATCAAGAAGGCCGAGCATCAAGGGGAGTTCGAGGACTGTCAAGCTACAATCTGCATGGATCGTGACTGATTCTTTAGGCTCGGCTAGGTGCAGAGGGGCGAGCCCGAAGAGCACCGAATCTACTCGGGGCTTGAAGTAGTGGACGAATAGCAGGAGCAGAGTGAGCCTTATGAGTATCTCTTGGGTATGGCTCCGGATGATCGAATTCCTCCTTCTAGTCCTTCTTCAGGAGACGATGGTCGAGAGCTTGAAGGCGAAGCTGCGAACCCGAAGACCGTTGTTGATAATGTTCTGATCTCGAAGTCTATTATGGACGTGGCTGCCTCTTCGAGCTCGAGCCAGGTGGATCAGCAGAAGGAGCCACTCCCTTAGTGATCTAGGACTTAGTTTTTGTTTACTGTCTTTCACTCGATGTTCAAACAATTTCAATTTCTATTTGGATAAATTTTGTTTCTTACTTTAAGCTTTGATCATTATTCTTGATTTTGCATAAGTGTTTGTTTGTCTTGGATGTTTTTGAATTTCAAAAAACTTTTGAGCTCTTTTATCTTATCCGAAAATGGGGATAAGCTTTAATTTTTTTTCTTTTGAAATTCAAGGTTCCCAAGATTGCGATCAACACTTAAGCATGTAGATAACGTGGGTTAGGCTTATCAGAGAAAGATCAACAGAATGTAAGAAAAGATTTATAAATATCTAGCCAAGCATTCACTTCCATTTGATCCATTTTCCTTTGTTTCCATCTTCAAGTCATGGGAAAGGGGCGTCGAATCAAACTCCAACTTAGGTTATGTGCTGATACTAAGAAAAATTCAGCTTCTAGTCCTTGGGTTTAAGCTTCGAGGCATTTTCTCGTCGCTTTTAGGAGAGATCGAGAGCGTGTTCGAGTTGTATAGTGTTCACCTTTTGGTTGTCAGCTGCGATGGTCCTTGTGGTAGGTAGTCTGATCTTGGTTGGGATAACGGCTTCGACTTTGTAAGTTAGAGAAAAATGGGTCTCTCATATGGGTCTCCTCTTCATGGTTCAATATGCCCAGAGTACATGGTAAAGCTCATCATGCCATTTGCCTTGTTTCTCTTAGAGGCGTCTCTTGATGTTATCGAACCACGTCCTATTTGTCTTTTTTGCCTGACCATTTGCTTGGGGATAACTTCTCGAGGAGAAATGGAGTTGGATTCCTTTGTTATCGTAGAAACTTCAGAATTTCCCTGTTATTGAACGGGGTGCGGTTGTCAGTGGTTATGGCCCGAGGTATTCCGAAGCGGCAAATGATGTTGCGGCATACGAAGTGGTGTATCGTCTGCCTGATCGATTGAGCCATAAGCTTCGACTTCGACCCACTTCATGAAGTAGTTCGTTGCGAGGAGAACATTCTTATTTCCTCATGGGGCTGTGGGTAGTGGTCCCACGATGCCTATTCAATATCGGGCGAATGGCCATGGTTCCACAGTCGGACTGAGTTCTTCGACAGGTTGTCTGCTGATCGGGGTGAAGCGCTGATGTTGGTCACATTTGTGGGCATATTCTTCCGCATCTTTTGTCATGTATAGCCAAAAATATCCTTGGGTGAGGGCTTTTTGAGCAAGGCTCCTTCCAGCATGGTTTCCGCAGATGCCATCATGAATTGTGGATAGTATCCACTCAGCTTCGCTTGGGTTGAGGCATCTGAGCATCGGGCCAGAAAAAGACTTTCTAAACAAAATTCTGTTGATAGTGGTGTATTGAGCTGCTTTCATGCACAATTTTCTGGCCTTGATCGGATCAGGAGGGACTATTCCGTTCTGCAGATATTTGATGATGGGGGTCATCCAGTTAGTTTGGGCTTGATATATAACCATCGTTGTTGGCCCTTCTGTAATGCTAGGGATTGTCAATTGTTTGACGGGGACATTCCTGGTTATCCCCATTGATCGATGCAGACTATTCGCAGGAAATTCGATCAGCGTCTTTGTTTTGTTCTCTTCACAGGCAAGTGATTTTGTCAAACTCCGAAGCCAGTTCGAGTATGAGTTTCTGGTAAGCTTCCATCTTCTCGTCCTTCGTTGCGTAGTCTCCGTTCACCTGGTTAATGATGAGCTGGGAATCGCTGTAAACCTGAAGTGGCATACTCTGACTAACCTTGCGATTTTGAGACCATTGACGAGGGCTTTGTATTCCGCTACATTGTTCGATGTTGGGAAGTTTAATCGAAGTGTATATTCGAGCTTGACTCCATCGAGAGTTCGCAAGATCATACCTGCCCTTGCTCCCTGCGCATTCAAAGATCCATCCACGTATAGCTTCCAATGTTCTCCTGGTTTAGGAACGTCTTGTTCCTTTGGTGTTTCTTCCACGATTGGATCATTTGCCTCTACAAGGAAATCTGCAATGACCTACCCCTTTTTGGTCTTCTGAGGTTGAAATTGAATGTCGAATGCACTTAGCTCGATCGCCCATTTTATCATTCTGCCAGATAGGTCGGGTTTGGCCAGGATGATTCGGATAGGTTGATCGATGAGCAAGGTGATAGTATGGGCTTCGAAGTACTAACGAAGTTTCCTCTTTGCCGTAACCAGTGCCATGATGGTCTTATAGGGGGCGCTATATCTGCTCTCTATGTCAAGGAGGCTTTTGCTCATACAGAAGATGGGTTGTTGTTGCCCATTCTCTTCTCTGACTAGAGCGCCACTTACGGCGAAGTCTGATATAGCCATGTACAGATAGAGGGGCTCTCCTGGTTCGGGAACTGCCAAGATCGGAGGGCTGGTAAGATATTCTTTGATCTTTCGAAATGCTTCTGTTTGCGTTGGCCCCCAAGCTTCTCCCTTCTTTGCCTTGATCGCTTGGAAAAACGGTTTGCATCTGTCCGAGGACCTTGAGATGAATTGACTTAGTGTCGTGAGCCTCCCTGTCAGTATTTGTACTTCTCAAGCTGTTCTTGGTTCGGTCATTTCTCGAAGTGCTTGAACTTTGTTAGGGTTGGGTTCAATCCCTCTTCTGCTGACTATATAGCCTAGAAATTGCCTGGAAGAGACTCCGAATGCGGATTTTGTCTGGTTAAGTCGCATCTTGTATCTCGGTAGTACCTCGAACGTTTCTCTGAGATTGTTGAGGTGATCTTCCTTTCGCCTGCCTTTTACCACCATGTCGTCGATGTAAACCTCCATATTTTTACTTAGCTGGTCCTCGAACATTCGATTGACCAGTCTTTGGTAAGTCAATCTCACATTCTTCAGTCCAAATGGCATAACAGTGTAGCAATACAATCCTCGTTCGGAGATGAATACGGTTTTGTCCTGGTCTTTGCGCGCCATGGGTATTTGGTTGTACCCTGAATAGGCATCGAGGAAGGTAAGTTGCTCATACCCTGCCGTTGCGTCGACCATCTGATTGATCTTAGGAAGTGGATAGTAGTCTTTTAGGGCAAGCATTGTTTAAGTTGGTGTAGTCTACGCAGACCCTCCACTTCTCATTTTTCTTCTGAATGACGACGGCGTTTGAAATCCAGGTCAGACACTTTAAATATTTCAATTAATTGTAAATGCAACTTTGAGAAATATCATGTTCAATGATAAGTCATATGTTGAATGCTCCAATCGAAATCCAAACTTTGAAAATAATAAAGTTCTCATATGCATAAATCAAATTACTATACGACAACTTTAAAAGAAGTCATGCTGAAAACTAAATCTCATGCTGAAAACCAACCTTGAAGTAATAAAAATTTGAAACTGAAACCAATATCCACAACTTTATTCACCTTAAATAAATACTCAATAGACTGAAAATAATAAAATTACTCAACTGAAAAATATCAACTGCTCAATAAATCTGATACTGAAATCTCATACTATACATGTACCCAGATTAACCTACAGAAAATACCCTAGCCACAATCGCGTGCACAGGCAGGCTCATACCCTGACCACAATCTCGTGTAAAGAAGTCACTCTACACGAGCAAGCTCATATCCTGGCCACGATCCCGTGCAATTACACAAGCAGGCTCATTTGATCATATGTGCACGCAAAGCTACCCTCAAATGGCGAGACATCCTGACACACAGCCCAAAGCCTATATGTGTGCCGAGATGGGTCCCAAAAACCTATCTGTATCTATACATGTGGTTGAGGGTACTAATATGGTAGTTTGAAACCACAATCCATTCTAAATAAACCACAATTCATAATTATTCTTCCATAAAAATATGAAATACAACTCTTTTATAAATCATTTTTAAATAAAAACGTTCTCAAAATAATATAGCTCTCCAAAGCAATTTGTAATTAAAGCGTGAAAGATTATCGAAATGATTTTCCCAAAATAACTCTTAAAATAATGAATTAAAACGCCAAGCTAAGGAATATAAACCAAGATGCTCAAACTCATGAATTATAAATCAAACTTTCCAAGGATGTTGTTCCAAATAATAATTAAAACCATTTTTCAAAAGGTGCATGACTTTCTCCAAACCATGAAGTCATGAATGCAACTATGAGTTTAAAATCTCAAATCCTTAACTCAAAATAAAAGAAAGAAATTCATTCAATAAATGTTTCTCAAACTTATGCATAATTGTCATTAAACCAATTTAATAAGGAATAGCTTGTAAGTCATAAACTGTAATTAATACCAACCCATTTTTATAAACCAAAAACTCGATTTTATGAATTGTAATCAAATGCTTCTCAAGATGCATGTCAAAATGAAAATCCCTTGATAAAACACATTTATTATTTCCTCAAATAACTCAAAAGAAATAATTAAATCATCAAAATCATTTCAAAGAAAACAAAAGTCCAACTCACATTCATTATCACTCGATCAAAGTTCAAAATATTAAATATTAATAAATCCTTGAATTTATAAAAACGTTCATAAAACAAAGTCCACTCACTGTTTAACCGATCTATGCCCAATCCTTTTCCGGAATGATATCCATCTCAATATTCCCCAGTTGTTCGCCACTAGAATTAGTTGAGAGACGGAGCTCCATCGACCTATCATAAGAATAGCACTCATTTAACAATCAGAAACCAAGTATATATACGAATTTTGAATAAAGAGGCGAAATGGCCTAACTACCCTCGACATGCATGTCACATCCAAAAGCTACTAAACGTTCTGTTTAGTCTAAATGCGGGATCCAACTTGCTAGACACACTCACGCATATACGTTATGACTCAATTATCCAAACTTAATTATCTAAAATCGATAAAAGCCTCATATCACTCCAGATCCTTCCCAAATCCTAATTCGACTTCACCCAAATATTCTAATCCACTAATGGATCCAATATAAGAGTGGGGTAGGGCTTACCTCAATCGAAAATATGTTTGGATGTCGCTTCGGTATGGAACAAAGTTCTTGGTCACAGTCCGATTCATTTGAGCACCTTCAACCTATCCAAATTCAACAAACAACTTTTTAATGGCCTAAAATGATCCTAGGAAGTGAGAAGGGTCGAAAACTGTGCAAAAACACTTGGCAACCGCCACATGCAGTGGTCATTGATAGTGAATAGTGACCAAAATCCAAACTCTTTTTCTACAAAAACAAACTACACCACTGCGTAGAGAACAAGGAGAGCAACCCCCTGGGAAGCCGTGAGCTACTTCTTGCCGTGTCGCCTTATACGGTGGTCAGATGGAAAAATGGAGGACACTAATGGACTCAGCTCGTCGAGAGGAAGAAAACCCGGGTGGTGAGAGGCTACATCGCCGCTGAATTTGGGAGATCGCCGCTGGTGGAGTCATAAGTTTCGAGGCTTGATGCGCCTTCATGGGTGGTCTGATGGGTGTTTTGAGGCCACCAGAAGGAAGACATCGTCATAAGCTTTCCAACGATACCAAGAACACTTAAATCCGAGTTCGGATGAGAAAGATATGGCCGGTCAAGGATTGGTCAAGGAGGAGAGGATCAGGAGAGAGAGAGAGAGAGAGAGAGAGAGAGAGAGAGAGAGAGAGAGAGATGAAGCAGCTGGTTTTTTTTTTAAATATGACCTGCAAAATTACCAAAATGTCCTCTAACTTCAAACGCTCATAATTTTGTTTACGTATCTCTGATTCGCAATCCGTTTTCGCCTACGCACTCGTGAGCATGAGCTCTATCCAATTATGTCCAAATTAGAATTTATAAAGATGCTTTCCAATTATTTTCTATAAAAAATCAAGCTTTTATATTAAGGGCATAAATGTCCAAGTCTATAAATAACTCACAAACCATAAATTTGGGTCCGAAAAATGTTCCAAAAATTCTTATGGGTTCCTCTCGACTCGTACTATTTTTTTTCATCACCTCAACTTCTAAAACTTAGTGACAGGACCGCCCCCGATTTTTACCCAGAAACCCGAAGAGGTCTTGCGGGAATCCAAATTCAAGGAAAATCCTACCGAAAATTCGGCAGAACCTCCCCTGAAAATGGACTAACCCAGAATTACAATACCTGTTAAAAACACTTCTAAATCATCAACCACCTCTACCACAACCAAATAGGGTCTCAGACCCAACATTTTAAAATAGAAACCATTTTACAAAGCTAGAATAACACCTACAGGGTTCGAGTAAGGATATGGACGCAAATGCCTCGACGCGTTTGGCTCGACCTCCACCAATGCTACTACTTGGGGGGAGACAATTAAAGACAAAAATAAGAAAATGGTGAGATAGGCTCAGTGAGTGGACAGTTAGATGAAAATGAAATCAAGTCTAAATATCTTTTAACTCTAAAACGTCACGTCGCTTTTTGAACACCCCCAGTTTTAAAATCGTTTTCCGAAAAACACGTTCAAAGTTACTATCAAAAATTCAATAAACCAAACCGAAGCATAAACTCTTTATTAAATAAAAGGTCAAAC
>QANW01009170.1:331868-343161 GCA_003254865.1 Dryas drummondii | reverse complement strand
AGAGAGAGAGACGCGAAGGAGAGAGAGAGCACGGGGAGAAAGAAAACTGGGCCAGTGGGGTTAGCTGGTCGCCGGCCTCTGGTCGCCGTGAAAATGGCCGGAGCTGGCTGCGCCGGTGAGAGAAGAGAGGGGGAGGTGAGTGAGCTCGGGGAGAGAGGGAGAAGTGAGAGTGCGGGAGAGAGAAGGAGAGAATAAAAAGGGAGAGAGAGAAGATTCTAGAGAGAGAGAGAAGATTCTAGAGAGAGAGAGAAAGTTCTAAAAAATCTGATTTTTTTAAACCCAATTGTCCATTTTACGAAATTGCCCCTCGCTTCAAACGCCCATATCTTTCAAACTATAACTCCGATTGACGCGTGCCACATGTCTACGAAATCGTGAGATCGAAACCTATCTAACGGACCCGAAGTCAAAATCGAAATCTCATTTATTTTAAAAGTCAACTTTTGGTCAAGCATAAATTAAAACCAGAAAATATAAAATAAATTCAAAACATTTTATTTCTCACTAAATTCCCAAAATATTCACAATAAATTCTCCAAATCTTTAAAATACTTTTCGAAATAAAATTCAGAAAAATACAATCTTACAAATTTTAAAACGAAACATTTTTAAATCCAAAGTTAACTTTTAAATAACGTTAAATCAATCTTAGTGAAAACGTCAAATAACTCTCAAAACTCCCAAAGTAAATTTAAAAAAAAATTTCCAAGGTCGCAAAAACTAAACTTCCTTGAAACCCTCTTCAAACCAAAGTTAAATAAAAATTTTAACTTCCAGTGAACTTTGGGTCGGGTCGTTACAACCTTCCCCCCTTAAAAAATTTCGTCCTCGAAATTTAGTAGAAAACTTAAATTTAAGTGAATTGTAGTTGCAAACTTCTTATTGCCCATTAAAACTGATTCGTCTCTACAACGAACTTAAATAAATTAAGTAAACCTCAAAAATAAAAACTTGAAAATGTCATAGAAACGCCAGACCTTAGTTAAAGTTTTCAAGAATAAAATCATTACGAAATAAATCAATTTAAAACCTTTAAATCATTTGAAAACCACTCTAACCCACAAATCGAGAAAGTTTATCTCTAATCGACAATCAAAACGAGAATACGTGATACGCAAAAGTGTGTGTGTGTTCCAGAGTCTATCAAAAATATTGCGTTATGCCCAAAGATGGATAACGTACCCATGATGACATCCGGTGAAGCCAACGCGTCTTGTTGCGTCATGGCGAAAACTCTGCCCTGGGCTCTAGGGCGTCCTGGTTGGCCCCTCTGCTGTCCTTTACCTCTACTGGCATGACTAGACCGTGCTCCACTACTGGACGTAGCACCCACAGTCTCCGCTGTTCTCTGTTCCTGACTCTGGGCCCCTGAAGTTTGTCCCTGTAGGGGGCTGATCCCGAAGATCCTCCATCACCTGGTTGTAGCATCGGGCACTCCCTTATAAAATGGCCCGTCTGTCCACAATGATAACATCCAAAGCTGCCTATATGGCACATCCCATCATGATACCTGCCGCAAGAACTACACAGAGGACGGCCTGTCCCACGAATCCGACTACCCTGAGATCCACTCCATCGTGCTGTGCTACGAGCTGAGCTACCCGCTGACTGATGGCCAGAACTCTGACTGTGTCCATCCAAAAATTCACAGAAAGGCGTCAAGATTGCTATCTGCGCATGATCGTGTACTGTACCGACTGCTCGTATCAATATGTGCTTGATATACTAACTCCTTTATTTTACTTGACTTGTAAATTCTCAACTTGTGTTATCCGTAATTGTAGCCGATATAATTAATCCTTTGGCTTAATCGAAGAAAATCTGAATTCTTGCCCAAGTTGTCTTCATTTCCTCGCTAATCCTTTTATTGATCACGTGTCGAGGTGATTTGTGTAAGTCTCACCACGCTTCCGCTGCACAACTCTGATTGACCCTCTGATCTCTAAATGTATCCAATAGTACTCTAAATACCCTCTGCTCATAACCTCGAAAAAATTATTACTAAACTCAAACACCCAAGTACTTTTCCACGATCTCAACTCCTTATGTACTGATCAAAAACTATTCTTTAAGTGCACGAGTCAAGGCTGAAATACAGACATACCGTAATCGTAACACTCACGTTATTCGAATAAACTATACCCCCAAAACTTACCACAAACTTCTTGAGGTCGGCCACGTCGAGGAGGCATATCCATACTAGCTGAGGAAAACCTTTCTATACATCGAATGATGCACACAAGGTGCGAAGTCTACAGGAATTCAAACCTGGCTCTGATACCAAGTTGACAGGACCGCCCCCGAGTTTTATCAAGAAACCCGAAGAGGTCCTGCGGGAATCCAAATTCAAGGAAAATCCTACCGAAAATTCGGCAGAACCTCCCCTGAAAATGGACTAACCCAGAATTACAATACCTGTTAAAAACACTTCTAAATCATCAACCACCTCTACCACAACCAAATAGGGTCTCAGACCCAACATTTTAAAATAGAAACCATTTTACAAAGCTAGAAAAACGCCTACAGGGTTCGAGTAAGGATATGGACGCAAATGCCTCGACGCGTTTGGCTCGACCTGTAACGATCCGACCCAAATTTTCACTAGAAATTTAAATTTTTATTTAACTATGTTTTTAAGAGGTTTATAAAAGATGTTGGATTGTATTTTAAAGATTTTTAGATTTATTTGGAAAAAAAATAAAAAAGGGTTTTGATTTATTTATTTTTGTTTTAATTTAAGCTTGACCAAAAGTTGACTTTTAAAATAAACGAGATTTCGATTTTGACTTCGGGTCCGTTAGATAGGTTTCGATCCCACGATTTCATAGACACGTAGCACGCTTCGATCTGAGTTACGGTTTAAAAGATATAGGCGTTTAAAGTGAGGGGCAATGTTGTAAATTTATAAAAGTGGGTTTTAAAAATCAGATTTCCTCTCTCTCTCTAGATTTTTCTAGAAATTTCTCTCTCTAGAACTCTCTCTCCCTCTATTTATTCTCTCTCCCCGCACCCTCTCTCTCGGTTTTCCCTCTCCTCCGCACCCTCTCCCCTGCGCGCACCACCCAGCCACCCCCACTCACCACTCGCCGACCTGGCCTCTGGCTCCGGCGAGCTTCCCCCAGGCGCCGATCACCCCTCGGCCTCCTCTCTCTTTCCGAGTTCTCTTTCTCCCCCTTTTCTCTGCGCGCGGCCAACCCAGCTACCCAGCCACTTTCAATGGCTTTTCCCATTGACCCCGACCACCGGCGACCTCCCACGTCGGCCGATCAGCTCAGCCCGGCCCTCCTCCAGCCAACCCAGCCATCCCCTGCGTGCGGTTGCTGTCATAAGAGCTCCACTGGCCGCCGGCTTCTCTCCCTTCTCCGACCAGTTTTCCGGCGCCAATCACCTCCATACCAGGTGGGTTTTCCTCCATTTTTTTTTTCTGGGCTTTAATTCTCCTTACTCTGTCTTGACCAATTTGAGCATTTGGAAATTGGATTTTTGGAGGATTGAAGGGCCATTTCGGGTTCCTATGTAGATTTCAAATTGATGGCTTTTCTCTTTGTTTTCTGAGATGATTTACATCCCTAAAATACCCATTGGTCATCCAGAACCTGAAATTTAGAATAATTTAGAGACATTTGAGTTTTGGGAAGTTTGATTTACAAGTTGGAACCCATTTCGGGTTTGCTGAGGATTGGCTCAGTCTTGGGGTAATTTTTGTGTGGTTTGGACAAATCTCATGTTTTGGAAACCCGGAATTGGATGTTAGATGTGAATGTATATGAAGATTGAGAAATTTTTGTATATTTAGTTAAGTTTTGGGCTTGAAACAGCCACATTGGGCAGCAACCTCTATGGTTTCGAAACCCCCACTGATAATTCATAATTTTAGAGTATTTATGATAGTTGGTTGATTGGGTTACCGTTAATAGTCATAGTGATTGTGGTTAGGTTGAACCGGGAAACCTTAGGGGCGTTTGTGGAAGTGTTATTGGTCAATTCGTGTAGATCGTAAACCAATCGCGTAGGAACGAAGTCGAGTGGGACGTTAGACTCCACACACATATCCTTTAAAGGGCGTAGAACCGAGACTAATCTCTGTTTTTGTTGTTTCTTTTATAGGCGAGACGACCGTGGCTCGTGACGATCCGGCGGAGGATCGAAGCTAGGACTATTTCTGTGAGTGGACTAACTTTTAATTTTTCTGAAATGTTTTATATGTTGGTGATTAAATTCTCTTATTTGGTTATATTGAGTTTGAATTTAAGCTAAAGGATTTTGAATTAAAATTTGGTTTTTAAATTCTTCTTTCCTAAATTTAAAATTGATATTTATGGTTTTTGCATTTCAAAGTTTCAGGGATTTATGAATTTAGATATTTTGAGTTGAACAAATGTATATTCGATGAGTTTGGTTTTGTTAAGAAGAGTTTTGGAAGAAAAATGAAAGGATTGAGATTTGAATTATGTGTTTGTGAGTTATCGATTTTCAAACCACCTTTGCAGTACCCTCCAGGTTATCAGATTTAATAGGTCTTTGGGACCCATCACGGCACACACATAGGCTTTGGGCCGTGTGTCGGGATGCTTCGCCCTTTGGGGGCCGCTCTGCGTGCACGTATGACAGATAATTTGTGGCTCTGCATGCGTATGACAGATTCCCGGCTCTGCGCATGTATGACAGATTATGTATGGCTCTGCATGCGTATGACAGATACTCGGCTCTGCACATGTATGACAGATTATACGGGTAACTGACTGGTGTGTGTTTTCAATTGTTAAGTATTTTAAGTGATGAGTTTACGACATAAAAGATTTTAGTAAGACGGTTTCAGTTGAAAAGTTTATCGATTTTCAATATGTTGAGAATGTTTGAGAAGAAAGTTTTCAGTTTAAGTTATTTATTCATAAATTGACAATATCGATTTCAGTTTGAGAACTTGGATTTCGAAGTTTGATTTTCAACTCTAGTTTTTTATTATTTTACTGGGAAATGGTTTTAAAAACTGGGGGATTTCAAAGGACATTCTATGGTTTAGAGTTAAACGTGTGTAAAAAGGTTTTTTTTTCTAAAAAGATATTAAATTTTTGATTTTCATCTCCATTTAACTGTCCACTCACTGAGCCTGTCTCACCATTTTCTTGTTTTGTCTTAAATTGTCCCCCAGGTACTAGATTTGGTGGAGGTCGAGCCAAACACGTCGATGCAGTTGCAATCATCTCCTTAGTCGGACCTTGTAGGCGCCATTTAATTTTTGTAAAAATTCCTTGTAATAGAATAGCAGCTCTGATAACCACTCTACAAATTTTAAGTTGGATTTCTGTGGAATTGTTGGGTCTGAGACCCTATTTGGTTGTGGTAGAGGTGGTTGCTGTATAGAAGTGCTTTTTAACAGGTTTGAAATTTCTGGGTTAGTCCATTTTCAGGGGAGGTTCTGCCGAATTTTCGGTAGGATTTTCCCTGATTTTGGATTCCCGCAGGACCTCTCCGGGTTCCAGGGTGGAATCCGAGGGCGGTCCTGTCAACTTGGTATCAGAGCATTAGGTTTGAATTCCTGTAGACTTCGCACCTTGTGTGCATCCTTCGATGTATAGAAAGGTTTTCCTCAGCTAGTATGGATATGCCTCCTCGACGTGGCCGACCTCAAGGTAGATTGTGGTAAGTTTTGGGGGATATAGTTTATTTTATTGACGTGACTTAAAGGGATGATAGGAGAAATTAGAAGGTGGTAGGCATATGGAAAACAAGAAATCCAAGTATTGGATTAAGTAAGGGTTGATATTAGAAGAGGGGGGACATCACAAAGCGATGACATATGAAGTGATGTTTTTATTTAAGAGAGTAAGCTTGAGATTGTTGTAATTCCACTAATCTAGCTTTCTTAACTTGGGGCATGTGAGTATTTGATGGATTGATGATAACTTATGGATGGTAATGAGGAGCTAGACCATTTTGGAGACATAAGTATCTTGTGATGGAAGTCTGGGTAGTTGGAGTCGAGATAGACCTGAATACATCACACATTGCTAAGGAAATGATAGGCGCTTGAGGGTAACCCCTTAGTTCGCGATCATATTTTATGTTGGATACATTTAGGGATCAAAGGGTTAATCAGAGTAGCGCAGCGGAAGCGTAGTGGTGCCCAGTCCGTCCATATCAGTAGAAGTGGAGAACAACAGAGGGGTCAGCCAGGACGCCCCAGAGCTCAGGGCAGAGTCTTCGCCATGACGCAGCAGGACGCTTTGGTTTCATCGGACGTCATCATGGGTATATTATCTAACTTTGAACATGATACGATATTTTCGATAGACTTCAGGACACACACACTCTAGTTTGTCATATATTCGTGTTTTGAGTAAACTTTCTCGATTTATGGGTTAGAGTTGCTTTCAAATGATTTAAAGGTTTTAAACGGATTTACTTGGTTATGGTTTTATCCCTGAAAACTTTATCTAAGGTTTGGCGTTTCTATCACATTGTCAAGTTTTTATTTTTGAGGCTTACTAAATTTATTTAGGTTCGTTGTGGAGCGATTTCCTAAGTTTAAATATCCTTACTAAATTCACGCATATTTGAATATATGGTGGCTGAAAGGAGGTTTGATTTTTGGGCAATAAAAAGTTGCAACTATAATTCACTTAAATTAAAATTTTCTACTACATTTCGAGGACCAAATTTTTTTAAGGGGGGAAGGTTGTAACGACCCGACCCAAATTTTCACTAGAAATTTAAATTTTTATTTAACTATGTTTTTAAGAGGTTTATAAAAGATGTTGGATTGTATTTTAAAGATTTTTAGATTTATTTGGAAAAAAAATAAAAAAGGGTTTTGATTTATTTATTTTTGTTTTAATTTAAGCTTGACCAAAAGTTGACTTTTAAAATAAACGAGATTTCGATTTTGATTTCGGGTCCGTTAGATAGGTTTCGATCCCACGATTTCATAGACACGTAGCACGCTTCGATCTGAGTTACGGTTTAAAAGATATAGGCGTTTAAAGTGAGGGGCAATGTTGTAAATTTATAAAAGTGAGTTTTAAAAATCAGATTTCCTCTCTCTCTCTAGATTTTTCTAGAAATTTCTCTCTCTAGAACTCTCTCTCCCTCTATTTATTCTCTCTCCCCGCACCATCTCTCTCGGTTTTCCCTCTCCTCCGCACCCTCTCCCCTGCGCGCACCACCCAGCCACCCCCACTCACCACTCGCCGACCTGGCCTCTGGCTCCGGCGAGCTTCCCCCAGGCGCCGATCACCCCCCGGCCTCCTCTCTCTTTCCGAGTTCTCTTTCTCCCCCTTTTCTCTGCGCGCGGCCAACCTTGCTACCCAGCCACTTTCAGTGGCTTTTCCCATCGACCCCGACCACCGGCGACCTCCCACGTCGGCCGATCAGCTCAGCCCGGCCCTCCTCCAGCCAACCCAGCCATCCCCTGCGTGCGGTTGCTGTCATAAGAGCTCCACTGGCCGCCGGCTTCTCTCCCTTCTCCGACCAGTTTTCCGGCGCCAATCACCTCCATACCAGGTGGGTTTTCCTCCATTTTTTCTGGGCTTTAATTCTCCTTACTCTATCTTGACCAATTTGAGCATTTGGAAATTGGATTTTTGGAGGATTGAAGGGCCATTTCGGGTTCCTATGTAGATTTCAAATTGATGGCTTTTCTCTTTGTTTTCTGAGATGATTTACATCCCTAAAATACCCATTGGTCATCTAGAACCTGAAATTTAGAATAATTTAGAGACATTTGAGTTTTGGGAAGTTTGATTTACAAGTTGGAACCCATTTCGGGTTTGCTGAGGATTGGCTCAGTCTTGGGGTAATTTTGGTGTGGTTTGGACAAATCTCATGTTTAGGAAACCCGGAATTGGATGTTAGATGTGAATGTATATGAAGATTGAGAAATTTTTGTATATTTAGTTAAGTTTTGGGCTTGAAACAGCCACATTGGGCAGCAACCTCTATGGTTTCGAAACCCCCACTGATAATTCATAATTTTAGAGTATTTATGATAATTGGTTGATTGGGTTACCGTTAATAGTCATAGTGATTGTGGTTAGGTTGAACTGGGAAACCTTAGGGGCGTTTGTGGAAGTGTTATTGGTCAATTCGTGTAGATCGTAAACCAATCGCGTAGGAACGAAGTCGAGTGGGACGTTAGACTCCACACACATATCCTTTAAAGGGCGTAGAACCGAGACTAATCTCTGTTTTTGTTGTTTATTTTATAGGCGAGATGACCGTGGCTCGTGACAATCCGGCGGAGGATCGAAGCTAGGGCTATTTCTGTGAGTGGACTAACTTTTAATTTTTCTGAAATGTTTTATATGTTGGTGATTAAATTCTATTATTTGGTTATATTGAGTTTGAATTTAAGCTAAAGGATTTTGAATTAAAATTTGGTTTTTAAATTCTTCTTTCCTAAATTTAAAATTGATATTTATAGTTTTTGCATTTCAAAGTTTCATGGATTTATGAATTTAGATATTTTGAGTTGAACAAATGTATATTCGATGAGTTTGGTTTTGTTAAGAAGAGTTTTGGAAGAAAAATGAAAGGATTGAGATTTGAATTATGTGTTTGTGAGTTATCGATTTTCAAACCACCTTTGCAGTACCCTACAGGTTATCAGATTTAATAGGTCTTTGGGACCCATCACGGCACACACATAGGCTTTGGGCCGTGTGTCGGGATGCTTCGCCCTTTGGGGGCCGCTCTGCGTACACGTATGACAGATAATTTGTGGCTCTGTATGCGTATGACAGATTCCCGGCTCTGCGCATGTATGACAGATTATGTATGGCTCTGCATGCGTATGACAGATCCTCGGCTCTGCGCATGTATGACAGATTATACGGGTAACTGACTGGTGTGTGTTTTCAATTGTTAAGTATTTTAAGTGATGAGTTTACGACATAAAAGATTTTAGTAAGACGGTTTCAGTTGAAAAGTTTATCGATTTTCAATATGTTGAGAATGTTTGAGAAGAAAGTTTTCAGTTTAAGTTATTTATTCATAAATTGACAATATCGATTTCAGTTTGAGAACTTGGATTTCGAAGTTTGATTTTCAACTCTAGATTTTTATTATTTTACTGGGAAATGGTTTTAAAAACTGGGGGATTTCAAAGGACATTCTAAGGTTTAGAGTTAAACGTGTGTAAAAGGGTTTTTTTTTTTCTAAAAAGATATTAAATTTTGATTTTCATCNAAATTTTTGATTTTCATCTCCATTTAACTGTCCACTCACTGAGCCTATCTCACCATTTTCTTGTTTTGTCTTAAATTGTCCCCCAGGTAGTAGATTTGGTGGAGCTCGAGCCAAACACGTCGAGGCAGTTGCAATCATCTCCTTAGTCGGACCTTGTAGGCGCCATTTAATTTTTGTAAAAATTCCTTGTAATAGAATAGCAGCTCTGATAACCACTCTACAAATTTTAAGTTGGATTTCTGTGGAATTGTTGGGTCTGAGACCCTATTTGGTTGTGGTAGAGGTGGTTGCTGTATAGAAGTGCCTTTTAACAGGTTTGAAATTTCTGGGTTAGTTCATTTTCAGGGGAGGTTCTGCCGAATTTTCGGTAGGATTTTTCCTGATTTTGGATTCCCGCAGGACCTCTCCGGGTTCCAGGGTGGAATCCGAGGGCGGTCCTGTCACGACCTCCACCAATGCTACTACCTGGGGGGAGACAATTAAAGACAAAAATAAGAAAATGGTGAGATAGGCTCAGTGAGTGGACAGTTAGATGAAAATGAAATCAAGTCTAAATATATTTTAACTCTAAAACGTCACGTCGCTTTTTGAACACCCCCAGTTTTAAAATCGTTTTCCGAAAAACACGTTCAAAGTTACTATCAAAAATTCAATAAACCAAACCAAAGCATAAACTCTTTATTAAATAAAAGGTCAAACATTAATATTCTAAGTAGCTTATAAATTTAAAATAAACTATCGCAGTAAAACTGTATAATGCATTTGTAATAAAATAATTTAAGCTGAAAACTTCTTTCTCAAACCACTTTCAATATACTGAAAAATTAATAAAACTGCTCAGCTAAAACCGTTATTCTTAAAAACCTTTGTTGCCATAAACTTATCACTTAAAATACTTAACAGTTGAAAACACACACCAGTCAGTTACCCGTATAATCTGTCATACATGCCCAGAGCCAAGGATCTGTCATACGCATGCAGAGCCATAAATAATCTGTCATACATGCGCAGAGCCGGGAATCTGTCATACGCATGCAGAGCCGGATATTCTGTCGTACGTGCACGCAGAGCGGCCCCCAAAGGGCGAAACATCCCGACACACGGCCCAAAGCCTATATGTGCATCGTGATGGGTCCCAAAGACCTATTTATCTGGTAACCTGGAGGGTACTGCAAAGGTGGTTTGAAAACCATTTTCCACAACCGTGTCGTAAATATATAAAACTCAAGTCTTTTTGTGTCCTTCTAAACTTTCTTTAACAAAACCNTTAAAAGTTAGTCCACTCACAGTGATAGCCCTAGCTTCGATCCTCCGCCGGATCGTCACGAACCACGGTCGTCTCGCCTATAAAATGCACAACAAAACCGTAAAATTAGTCTCCAATTACGGTCCGAAACACTTTTCGATTTCCCTAATCACTTCCAACCTACCCAAGACCAACAACCAACTCAACAACGGCTCTAAATGATCCTACACTTCAAGAGATGACACTGGGTGTTTGAGACCACTGCGATTGCCCCCCAAAGTGGTGGCTCCAAGACCAAATTTAGCTAAAATACCCTATTTCCTAAAATCTACTCATACTTCTCAATTCCAAACATCAATTGGGGTTCCTAGGGATGAAAATTTCTAAACAAAACAACAGAAATAATCCCCCAATCTGAAAACCCAAGAAATCCCGAAATGGCATCTAACCCCCAAATTTTCAACTTCTCAAATTCTCAAAAATCATACAATTAATCCTCAAAATAATGAAAGCCCACCAAGAACGGAAGAAAACCCACCTATATTCGTAGTTGTTAGTGCCGGAGTTTGGCCGGAGTCCGGCGAGACAGAGGTGGCGGGCTGGGCTTCCTCTTGCCCTGTTTTCGCGCGTGTGGCAGCTGGGCTGGCTGGAGGAGTGGCCGGGAAAGGTGGTCGGCGTCGGGGGAGGCTCGCCGGAGCCTGGGCTGGTCGGGTAATGGCCGGAATTGGCCTGCTGGAGTCGCACGCAGAGGAGAGAGAAAGACAGAGACGCGAAGGAGAGAGAGAGCACGGGGAGAGAGAAGACTGGGTCAATGGGGTTAGCTGGTCGCCGTAAAGATGGTCGAGGCGGGCCGCGCCGGTG
>QANW01009170.1:313502-331794 GCA_003254865.1 Dryas drummondii | reverse complement strand
CCGGAGCTGGCCGCGCCGGTGAGAGCAGAGAGGGGGAAGTGAGTGAGCTCGGGGAGAGAGAGGGAGAAGTGAGTGTGTGTGCGGGAGAGAGAGAGAGAGAGAGAGAGAGAGAGAGAGAGAGAGAGAGAGAGAGAATAAAAAGGGAGAGAGAAGATTCTAGAGAGAGAGAGAAAGTTCTAAAAATCTGATTTTTAAACCCAATTGTCCATTTTACGAAATTGCCTCTCACTTTAAACGCCTATATCTTTCAATCTGTAACTCAGATTGGCGCGTGCCGCGTGTCTATGAAATCGTGGGATCGAAACCTATCTAACTAACCCGAAGTCAAAATCGAAATCTCATTTATTTTAAAAGTCAACTTTTGGTCAAGCTTAAATTAAAACAAAAATATAAAATAAATTCAAAACATTTTATTTCTCAATAAATTCCCAAATCTTTAAAATACTTTTCGAAATAAAATTCAGAAAAATACAGTCTTACAAATTTTAAAACGAAACATTTTTAAATCCAAATTTAACTTTTAAATAACGTTAAATCAATCTTAGTGAAAACGTCAAATAACTCTCAAAACTCTCAAAGTAAATTTAAAAAAATTTCCAAGATCGCGAAAACTAAACTTCTTTGAAACCCTCTTGAAACCAAAGTTAAATAAAAATTTTAACTTGCAGTGAACTTTGGGTCGGGTCGTTACACTTAGACTCCCTAATTTTATGACAGAACTGCCCCAGATTCCACCTTGAAACCCGGAGAGGTCTTATGGGATTCAAAATTAAGGAAAATCCTACCGAAAATTCGGCAGAACCTCCCCTGAAAATGGACTAACCCAAAAATTTCAAAACCTGTAAAAGCATTTCTAAAACATCAACCACCTCTACCACAACCAAAAATAAGTTCTCATGCCCACAACAAGTAATACAAATCTAATCAGAGCATATCTAATCAACTTTGCAATCATATCTCATTTTAATAATTTCAAGAGAAGACCCTGGTCCTATTATACGAATAAGTTGGAGATGAGAAACTCGAATGCCTTGACGTGGTACGGTTCGACCTCGGTGATCGCTACTACCTGGGGGGAACGTCAAAGAGAAAATGTGAGAAAACTCTCAGTGAGTGGACAAAATATAAAAACCAAGTATTTAAGTTATTCATCCTTACAAATTCCTTTAAAATCAAAACTCCTCTAAAACCTCGCGTCACTCTTTAAAATCCCCCAGTTTTAAAATACGTTTTGAAACTTTTCCCAAATGATCAAAAGAAAGAAATATATCAAATATTCGTTGTAATGAACTCTTTCACAACTTAACAAATACCTTACATCATCAACATAATTCCAATAGAAAGGTTCTATATAACAACTTCAACTTTGAAATAAAATAATGAGAAGTAATAGAAATGCTATATCTTATAAAATTATTAGCTAAAACCTCTTTTTGAGTCTTGAACTGATAGAAAGTAACTAAAATTATTTTTATCTAATAAAGTTTTTAGTAAAAATGTTGGCCATATATGCACCCAATTGACAGGCTCCATATTGGTACCGTACAAGACCATCACACCAAGTGGACCGTCTACATAACATTCCACTTGCATCGTCGCAACGCCGTCATGCAAGTGGACTTACTGTGGCCCTTGTACAGTCGATTCACCGTCGTACAATAAGCCAAAGTGTTGTACGTACATGTAGACTACCCCCAAAGGGTTAAGCATCCCGACACACAGCCCTAAGCCTATATGTATGCAGAGATGGGTCCCAAAGACCTATATGTATATGTACCTGTGGGTGAGGGTACTAATATGGCGATTTGAAAACCATTTTTCATAACCAAAATCATAGATCATTTTTTCACCGAAACAATTACATTGTAATTTTCCAAGAAAACTTTAAATCCATAACTTATAGCATAATTCCAATTAAAATCAAAGTGTATAAACCCAAGCAATTCTTTTTGATCGAAAACCGGAAAATTTAAATAAATCATATGAAGAAAATCATAAGCTAAAATCCTTTCCAAGAGATATTCATCAATTTAAACAATCCGTCAAGTGAAACCATATTTTTAAACTTATGTACAAAGGGCCGAAATTGAAAAACCAAAATCCGACATTTATTCACCAAATCTCAAAGCAGAGTCAAGATGCTTAACGTAATTAAAATGATGGAATTTCATGAAATTCTTTTGAAAGGTCAAAGTTCACTCATAAATATTATTTCTAAATCAAACTTGATTAACCAAAATAAAAAAAACACAAATTTCATAAATCATTTAAGGAAACAAGGTCCACTCACAAATCATTCTCATTCAAATAAACCTCAAGATATTAATATGAATAAATTCATGAATTTAAAAAAAAAATCATAAAACAAAGTCCACTCACAGAGATAGCCCTAGCTTCGATCCTTCGCCGGATCGTCATGAGCCACGATCGTCTCGCCTATAAAATAAACAATAAAACACAATTAGTCTCGACTCGACAACATTAAAGGTGTGTGTGTTTATGAGACCTAACGACACTCCTGTCTCTCGTCCGACACAATGATTTACGACACACAACTTAAACCCATAAACACCTCCTTAATCACCCCAAGCTTCCCGGCTCAAACCAACCTCAACTACATCATCAAAAACACATCTAAAACTTAAGGAAATCAGCGAAATGTCTTACCAGCCTCGATCAGAAAATTCTTCCTAAGATGAGTTAGTATCGGCAAAGTCAAATTTCTGTCCAACACTTCTCAGCTTCTCTAACAACTTCGGACCTAGCCAAAATAACAACCTGTCCAATTACACAATATTCAAACATCAATCCAAAATCGATTCAATAACTATAGAGAATTTACATTACCAGCTCACAAATCAACCCATGATCAACGACTGTTCCGATTAAATTCACCCAATTCCCATTTAGCGACTATGTGGCCGGAATTCGACACTGCCGTCAATTCCGACGGCTACCCAAAACTGATTTCCAACCCAAACACAAATGTATCAACTTAATTCCAACTCCAATAGGCTCATTAAACTTAAAAGAGACAGGAAACATTGAAGGAAATCTGAGTCGGTCACCACGCGCGGCGAAGTTCGCGGTGGCCGTGGGTGGCTAAATTGGGTTTTTAATTCCGGACACAATCAGACCAAATCGATCATACAAACTTGTAGAGAATGAAGAGATGATCGATTTCAGTACCTGGGTCGAGACCAGAAGTCGCCGGAGTCGCCGAAAAATGGGAAGGAAGCCGGCAGCTGCACTCATCGTTTCTCTCTCGTGGGTGGTCGTTTGATAAGACCGCCCCCGAATTTCTATCTTGAAACCCGGAGAGGTCCTGTGGGATCCAAAATCAAGGAAAATCCTACCGAAAATTTGGCAAAACTTCCCCTAAAAATGGACTAACCCAAAAATTTCAAAACCTGTTAAAAGCACTTCTAAAAACTTCAACCACCTCTACCACAACCAAAAAGAGTCTCGAACCCAAAAAATTTCACAGAGAAACCAACTTAAAATTTAAAGTGATTATCAGTGCCACTACTCCTATTACAGCACTTTTTACAATTTAAAGAAAAGGAACTTCCAAAATGGAAGTGATGCCTACAAGATCCTGGGATGGAAAATAGATGTTATGCCTCGACGTAATTGGCTCGACCTCCACCAAAGCTACTACAGAGATAGCCCTAGCTTCAATCCTCCATCGGATCATCATGAGCCACAGTCGTCTCCCCAAAAATAGGGATGAAAGAGGCTGGAATTTGGCTGAAATTCGGTGAGACAGAGGGGTGTCTCTAGCGTCGTTACTGTGCATGTGAGGCTGGGCTGGCTGGATGAGACAATCAAGGTGGCAGTCGCGGTGAACAGAAAACTAAGTCGAACGGAGCTTGGAGGTGGCTGGAATCGGCAAAATGGCCGACGGTGGGGCTAGTTTCCTCTGGCGATTTCCTGCGCACAGGGGTGGTGGGCCGACAAAGGGAGGCGCGGGTGAGGACGGCCGGCGCGAGGGGAACTCACTGGTCGCCTGAGAGGATGGTCCAGCCTGGTGGTGTCGCGCGACGAGAAGGGGAAGAGAGAGAGAGAGAGAGAGAGAGAGAGCGATTTCTTGCACACAGGGGTGTTGGGCCGACAAAGGGAGGCGCGGGTGAGGACGGCCAGCGCGAGGGGAACTCACTGGTCGCCTGAGAGGATGGTCCAGCCTGATGGTGTCACGCGAAAAGAAGGGGAGAGAGAGAGAGAGAGAGAGAGAGAGAGAGAGAGAGAGAGAGAGAGAGAGAGAGAGAGAGAGAGAGAGAGAGAGAGAGAGAGAGAGAGAGAGAGAGTGAGTGAGTGAGTGAGTGAGCTTGGGAGGGTGGTTGGCGCCTAGAGGGTGTGCTTGCCGGAGGCAGTGGCCGGCAGGGTGGCCGGCGATGGTGAGTGGGGGTGGCTGGGGTTGGTGCGCACAGGGGAGGGGTGCGGGAGTAAAGAAGGAGAGAATATTCTAGAGAGAGAGAGAGAGAGAGAGAGAGAGAGAGAGAGAGAGAGAGAAACTTCTAAAACAAAAGTGATTTTAAATTTTTTAAAACTCAATTTGTCAGTTTTACGAAATTGCACATCGCTTCAAAAGCCCATATCTCTCCAACGGTAACTCGGAGTGCTACGTGTCTATGAAATCGTGGGCTCGAAACCTATCAAACGGACCCAAAGTCAAAATCAAAAGCCCATTTATTTTAAAAGTCAACTTTGGGTCAAGCTCTAAATTAAAACAAAAATAAATCAAAATATAAATCAAAACCTTTTTTATTTTCCAAATAAATCTCAAGATCTTTAAAATACAATTCAACATCCTTTTTTTAAAAAAAAAAAAAATCTCTTAAAAAAAACATAGTTAAGTAAAAATTAAAATTCTAATGAAAATTTGGGTCGGGTCATTACATCGTCGGAGGAAGGGAAAGTGACAGAGAAACTTGCCGTGACGAGAGGAAGTCATCCCTGGTGGTCCGGCATCGCCACGTGGCCGAAAAATGGAGGACGTCGGCGAAGAGACTCAGCCCGTTCTGTGTCATTTCCTTGCCGTGGGTGATCGGCCGAAGAAACAAAGAGTAATGGGAGAAAGAGGGGGAGGAGGTGAGCAGGGGGTGGGTGGTCTTGCCGCCATCCCTCGCCGGAAGGCGAGGATCCGAAGAGAGAGGAAAGGAGAGTGACCGGAGAAGGAGAGAAAAGAGAAGTCGGGGGTGTGCGTGAGTCCGTGAGGAGAGAAAGAGAGAGAATAGCAAATTTTAAAAAAAAAAAAAAAAATTTTGGGTCTTTCTAGAATTCCTTAGAATGCAAAAGTCTAAAATGCCCCCAAAGTTTGTTCTTCTGTAAAATTCAACCTGTAGCTCCGATTAACGAATCATTCGCGCCCACGCGTTCGTTAGGTCAAGACCTTCCCTACAGACCAAAATTGAGACCAAAAACCAATTAAATATTTGAGTCTAAAATCTGGGTTAAACCTTTAAATTAACACATTATAAATTAAAATACTAATGGGTAAAATTTCAATAAATCCATTTTCGTGAAACAAAAGAGAAATTTAAAAGGAAAAATGTTCTCGAAGTGTCACAGTTCAATTTCCTTTAAAACCTTGTAAAACCAAAGTTAAATAAGAAATTTAAAATTTTAATTGAAATTTTAGGTCGGGTCGTTACATTTTATTCCAATAAATTCCAACATTATTGAATAGTTGTCAATAAACTAAATAACTCCTTAATAACCTCAATTAGTTCCTCAAAAATCAATGTAACCTCAAATAAATTCTAAGAACCTCCAAAATTTATTATTGTCTCCAATTTAAATTTAAAAAGAATTCATTGGGTCCCACAATTTAACTTTCTTTTGTGCTTCTTAGGTCCACAACCAATAAAATTTTAAATTCCTAATGAAATTTTGGGTCAGGATCGTTACAGTATTGGCAACGTGCGGCCGCACACTGTGGAATCTGTAGTTGTTAAAAGTTTTTGACTTTTAACAACGCAATGCGTGTTGTAGAAGGGTAAAAAAATGCATTGTTAAAGGGTATAGACAACGTGCGGCATGTTGTTAATAACAGTTTTAGCAACGCACCGCACGTTGTTTAGCAACATGCAATGCACGTTGTCATATATTATACAAATTAAAAAAAAAAAAGGGTAATTATAGAGAGGTTGTCATTTGGTTGAACTTAGTTTTTTGGTCAATTGTCAAAGAATTAGTTTTCCTTGCATAAATAACCTATCCTACATTACTTTCATTAAATTTATCTATACTCAAATTCAATAAAAGAACCAGAGGTGGGCACGGTGCGGTTCGGCTCGGTGCACCCCAGGAACCATGTGTTGTGCTAGAAGTGTTCTCTTAGTGCAGTTCCGTACTGTTAATCGGACAATCTGGGAAAAATCCAAACCAAACTAGACCATTGTAGGGACGGTCTAGTTCGGTGCAACATACACCGTTTTGGACCCAATGGTTTGGGCCTAAGCCCAATTATTTTGTTGGTACTCACATTTGGTTTTTGAACTTTTTGGCTACACAATTGGGTTTTTAGGCCTAAGCCCAATTATTTTTATTATGCAAACTTGCAAACCCAAGTATGAACTATGAAGTACCCAACCTGTTTAATATTTTAATCTGCCTTAAACAAACTACCATTCTACCAATTAAACAAATACAAATATAACTTTGCTTAACCTGCTTAATACTTCAAAATTTAAAAAGAAATACAACTTGCTTAGAACAAAGTTAAGAACCTGCTTAAAAGTTAAAATAAAGTTACTACAACCAAAATAAAGTTATTACAACCAAACAAAGTTACTACAACCAAACAAAGTTAAGAACTTGCTTTCTTTAGGTATTACAGGCCAACCAAAAAAATAACAAAGTTAAATTACACTAAGTCATCATATTCATATCTTTGCCAGGCTGCCAACAGCTCCAAGCCTTGCACCATGACCTGCACTGCACCATGAGTCCATGACCTGCACCATCTGCCATTAGCCAAGGATCATCCATAAGTCATAACATTCCAAACTCCAAATTCATAGTGCCCCAAGTTTCACATGCATTAAAAAATAAAAATAAAAACAAGAGATGAAGATAACATTCAAAATCAGATCACATATATAAGTAACAAAATCATATCAGATTCACATACAAAAGAGATAAAGACCACATACAAAATCAAATTTTGGTATTTCACTTACACTTTAAGTTCTTTAACATTGAGTCAATGAAATGTTATAGGGGCAGTTTTATTGGAAGTGGCTGAGCTCATGAATTATGTTAAAAAAAAAAAAACCAAGCACATAAGTTAAACCAAAATGAAAAAAAACTAGTACACAAGGTACACTAAATAAGTAAATTCAGGTACCTGCTTGAAATGATTCATAAAACCCTATTTCTTCAATGGTTGGTTCATATTGAAGATTGGATATGTGTCATCTGACCTGAGCCAATTTTGACAACAGATTAAGGCCTCCACCATAACTGGAGTCAAAGTGACAGGACCGCCCCCGGATTCCACCCTGAAACCCGGAGAGGTCCTGCAGCAATCCAAATTCAAGGAAAATCCTACCAAAAATTCGGCAGAACCTCCCCTGAAAATGGACTAACCCAGAAATTTTAAACCTATTAAAAACACTTCTAAACAGCAACCACCTCTACCACAACTAAATAGGGTCTCAGACCCAACAATTTCACAGAGAATCCAACTTAAAATTTGTAGAGTGGTTATCAGAGCTCCTATCCTATTACAAGGAAATTTTATAAAATAAAGTGTCGCCTACAGAGTCCGACTAGGGAGATGGACGCGAATGTCTCGACGTTATTGGCTCGACCTCCACCAAAGCCACTACCTGGGGGGGGACAATTTAAGACAAAACAAAACAAACCGTGAGACAGGTTCAGTGAGTGGACACTTAAATGGAAATGAAATCAAGTCTAAATATTTTTAACTCTAAACCTCACGTCGCTCTTTGAACACCCCCAGTTTTAAAATCATTTTCAGGCTTAAGAGTATTGTAAAACTAAACCAAAGCACCAACTCTTTATCGAATAAAACTTCAAACATTAAAAGTTCTGAGTAGTTTATAAATTTAAAATAAAATATCGAAATAAAACTGTATAATACATTTGTAATAAAATAATTTAAACTGAAAACTTCTTTCTCAAACCACTCTCAACATACAAAAATTTATAAAACTGTTCAACTGAAACCGTCATACTTAAAAACCTTTTTGCTGCCATAAACTCATCACTTAAAATACTTAACAGTTGAAAACACACACCAGTCAGTTATCCGGAGAATCTGTCATACATGCGCAGAGCCGAGAATCTGTCATANCAATTAACCCGAGGATTTATTTACTTAATGCACAATAACCCCGTAAGCACTACTTCCTTCTTCGAATCTCCTTGGCTCAATCCACCCTCAACCACAACACCAAAACACATCATAAACTAAAGAACATCAGCGGAAGGTCTTACCTTGATCGGAAAATTCTTCCTAAGATGAATTTTGTATCGGCAAGGTCACAAATTTATGTCCAATACTTCTCGGCTTCTCCAACAACTCCGGACCTAGCCAAAACAACAACCTACTTAGAAATTGCTCTTGGAGCAAATCTAAATTTCACGTTATGACAGCGGTGAGCACGACTACCACTAGTGCCGCCCAAAGTGGCCATTTTCAAGGCTAAAATAACCAAATAAGGATGACTTCAACAAGGCCCAATCAATTTCTCAATCCTAAGCATAAATTGAAATTTCTAGAAATCAAATTGTCCCAAAATAACAACAATATTTCGCTCCCAATTGAAAATCTAACTTGCAACCCGAAATGGCCCTAAAACCCCAATTTTAATTCCCTACAATTACTCAAAATAAAACATCCAAAAACTGGGAGATTGGCAGACCATACCTTAATGAGAAAACCCCATTTAAATCCTCGAAAATTGGTGGTGAAAACTGGCCGGAAATTGGAGGATGAGGCCGGCGGTTTTGAGGGGGTTCTTGAGTCGTTTCCGACCCGTGGGAGCTGCTCGGTGCAGGAGGAGGGCCAGGCTAAGTTGGTCGGCCGAAGGAAGGGTCGCCGGAGGTCTCAGGTGGTCGGAATGGCCGGCGACGTGAACGGAAATGGTGACTAGGTGCAGAGGTTGAGTGCGCACAGAGGAAAAAGAGAGAGAGAGAGAGACTAGGCTCGGGGGGGGCTGGTCGGCACTGGGGGGTGCGATGGGTGGCCGGTGATGGTGGCTGACGGTCGCTGGTGGTGGCCGGTGGTGGCTGATGATCGCTGGTGGGGGCTGGTGACGCGCGCAGGGGAGGGTGCGGTGAGGGAAGAAGATGAAGAGAGAGGGAGAGAGAGTTCTAGAGAAAGAGAATGAGGAGAGAGAGAGAGAGAGAGATGGCTGATTTTAAATGGTGGTATTTGGGCTTGAAATTACCCAATTGCCCCTTTCTAGAAAATTCTCCACCCTTCTACTAAAATTCTCAAATTGAACACTGTTTTTATCTACGCGTTTGGAAACTAGAGTTCTAATTCACCGTCTCGAACTAAAAGGCTACAAATTTTGAATTAAAACACCCCTCTAAATGCTAGAATTCCCTTCCAAAAATTTGATAAGGTCCGTCCAAAAGATATATTTTTTTATTAAAGAATTAAGACTTGGGTTCGGGTCGTTACACAAAGAGGCTCAAAATGGATTCACAACCCTCCCACCAGTGCTAAAACAAAGACATTGTGGATATTGTAATTGGGCTTGTGGACAATGTAAGGATGTGCTAAAACAATGTCCACAATGTCCTCGGATTCATAAGCTACACAATTGTGGTTACATTGACAGAACCGCCCTCGGATTCCACCCTAAAACCCGGAGAGGTCCTGTGGGATTCAAAAATCAAGGAAACTCCTACCGAAAATTCGGTAGAACCTCTCCTGAAAATGGACTAACCCAAAAATTTCAAAACCTATAAAAGGACTTCTAAAACATCAACCATCTCTACCACAACAAAAAATAAGATCTCAGGCCCACAACAGGTAATAAAAATCCAATTGGAGCATATCTAATCAACTATACAATCATATCTCATTTTAATAATTTCAAGGCAAGACCTTGATCCTATTATACCAATAAGCTGGAGATGAGAAACTCGAATGCCTCGATGTGGTACGGTCCGACCTCGGTGATCGCTACTACCTGGGGGGAACGTCAAAAACAAAATGTGAGAAAACTCTTAGTGAGTGGACAAAATATAGAAACCAAGTATTTAAGTTATTTATCCTTCCAAATTCCTTTAAAATCAAACTCCTCTAAAATCTCGCGTCATTCTTTGAAATCCCCCAGTTTTAAAACCATTTCACAAGTCTATTTCAAAATCTCTTTATAAACCACGATCATGCTTAGAGTATGAGAAAAACATATGAACATGAAGCTATTTCAAATCCTTAGAATGCACAATGCATAAGAAAAACTCGTAGAATAATAAATGTATGAAAACCTTAAAAGGAAGTCATGCAGTAACAAAAAAAAACTCATCATATGCAAATCTTTTACACAAATCAATTAACTGAAAATCAATCTTTGAAAATATTAAGTTCTCAAATTGAAATCAATACTGTCAATTTATAAATAAATAATTTAAGCTGAAAACTTTCTTCTCAAACCACACTCAATATACTGAAAATCAATAAAACTCCTCAATTGAAACCGTCGTACTTAAAAACCTTTTCTGCCATAAACTCATCACTTAAAATACTTAACAACTAAAAACACACATCAGTCAGTTACCCATAAAATCTGTCATACACACACAGAGCCAAGAATCTGTCGTACGCATGTAGAGCAACAAATTCTGTCTTACGTGCAAGGAGAGCCACCCCCCAAAGGGTCAAGCATCACGACACAAGGCCCAAAGCCTATATGTGTGCCGTAATGGGTCCCAAAGACCTATCCAACCTTGATAACCTGAAGGGTACTGAAAAGGGTGGTTTTGAAACCACTTTCCACAACCACATCATAAATATATAAAAATAAAACTCAGTCCTTTCGTATCCTTTTAAACTTTCTTTAACAAAACCAAATTCATAAATCCATGAAACTTTGAATATGCAAAAACCATAAATATCAATTTAAACTTAGTTAATAAGATTTTTAAAAACCAAATTCTAACTCAAAATCTTTTAGCTTAAAATTCAAACTCAATATAGCCAAGAAATAGAATTTAGTCATCAACTAATAAAACATTTCAGAAAAATTAAAAGTTAGTCCACTCATAGTGAGAAAATTTAACTTCGATCCTCCTCCGAATCGTCACGAGCCCCGGTCGTCTCACCTATAAAATAAACAATAATTTCAATTAGCCTTGACTCGATAATAATTAAAGTGTGTATAAGAAATATTGAACCTAATTGTCACGCCCATTATCAATTAACCCAATGATTTAGTTACTTAAAGCATATTAACCCCGTAAGCACTACTTCCTTCTTCGAATCCCCTTGGCTCAACCCAACATTGCCCAAACATCCCAAAACGAATCCTAAACTTAAAAGAGACTTGTCCGATGTTCACTTTGATCGAAAGGCTCTCCCTAGAATGAAATTAGTATTAAAATGTCTCAAATTAATTCTACAATAACTCGGTCTTTCCAACTATAAATGACATAGCCAAAACCAAATATAAACTTCAAAAATAAATCTACGTAGTCGCCCTCAATCGAGTACACAGTCCGAGAGTAAGTTCAGTATCTAAAGACTATCCGATTACAATCCAAAATTGAAATTCCCTTCAACCCAAGGGGCATCCACATATTCAACACAATCCAACTCATTAAGGATCTGTTTTACACATTAACTAAGGGAAGTGGTGGCTAGGTGGTTGAAACCACGGTTGTAGTCGCTCAAGGTGGCAGTAACAAACCAAAATCCACCATTTCTCCAAAATTTCTTTAATTTTTCCGTTCTAACAACAAAAATGGAGTTCCTAGAGATGAAACTTATCCAATAAAACAACAAGAACACACTCTAATCCAATAACCCATGAAATTCCGAAATGGCCCTAAAATCCCATAATTTGAAGTTTCAAATTTTTATATTTTCAGAGCTAACAAACCAGAGGGAATGAAAATCCAAAGAAAGAGGAAGAAAACCCACTTACAAGGGAGGTGATTGGCATCGAATTTCAACTGAAAATTTGGCGAAATAGAGGGGAGCCAAACCGCTGGGTTTTCTGTGCGCACGGGCTGGGCTAGCTGGAGGAGGTGCTGGCGAGTTGGTCGGCGTCAGGGAGGCACGCCGGTGACCTCATGTGGCTGAAGATGGCTGGGCGAAGAAAGGGGCGGCGACTGAGGATTTTTTGGCTTGTTCGCTCGCGTGTGAGGGCTGGGCTATAAGGGGTGATTGAGAGATGGTGGTCGGTGCGGTGGGGTCACGCCGGTGAGGCTGGGTCGGCTGGTAGTGGTCACCGGCGAGAGTGGTGGAGGTTGGTTGATGTGCAGGGGCGGGTTGCGGGGGAGGAGAAAACAGGGAGAGAGAGAGTGCGAGGAGAGAGAGAATGAGGAGAGAAAGTAGGCTCGGGGGGGTGTGGTCGGCACCTGGGGGGTGTTCGCCGGAGCCAGAGGCTACTAAGGGGTGGCCGGTGATGGTGAATGGAGGGTGGCTGGTGTGTGCGCAGGGGGAGGGTACGGGGAAGAGAAGGCGGAGAAAGAAATAAATAGAGAGAGAGAGAGAGAGATAGATAGAAATTTGTAGAAATTTCTAAAGAGAGGAAAGAGAATAAGAGATTTCAGAAATAAAAATGGATTTTTAAAACCCTTAAGTGCAATTTTACACAATTGCCCCACACTTGTATGATCTGAAACTCCTAAACCGTAATTCGGATCAACGCTGCTATGTGTCTATGAACTTGTGAACTCGAGACCTATACAACGGGCCAAAAGTCAAAATCAAAAGTCCACTAGTTTTAAAAGTCAATTTTTGGGTTGGTCCATTTTTAGGAAAGGTTCTGTCGAATTTTTGGTAGGATTTTTCTTGATTTTGGATCCCACAAGACCTCGCCGGGTTTCAGGGTGGAATCCTAGGGCAATTATATCAGACATCCTTTGCAATTGCTGCCAAGACAGGGTATTTTAACCCCATTGTGCTTCCACGATTTAAGGATATCAAATTCTATGTATGGATCCATTTTTTCAATAGGATCATTGACATACCTATCAAGTTCATGCTCCAAAACAACCACATTGCTTGCTGCAGCTTCTTCCATCCATGCCCTAGTCATTGCATGCCTTTTTCTTCCCCCTAACCTCCATAGGAACTGTCCTATTAGTAGTAGTAGCACTAGAACTACTTGTAGTAGTAGGACCAGTGACATTACTTACACTAGAACTTGAGATTTGGGGTTTTGGGGTTGCATATTCTTCAAACATTTTAACTAACAAAGCTTTGATCTCATTTTTCTTCTTAGTAGCATTATCTGGCTCTAAACAGTAGGTTTGCAACTCATGTGCCAAATTCCCTAACTTGTATCGAAGGTCAAGCACAAGTAACCAAATCACTTGTTTATTTTGTCCAATTCACCCCAATACTTCTCAAATTTTTTCTTCATCCCATGTGCCATATCATTAAAAACCATTTGAGCTTCAGATTCTTCAACACTCTCATCACCTAAAACTATATCCTCACCCTTAAACAAACACTTAATTTCCTCTTCAATGGAAATTAAGTCATGAAAAGTTTCATGGACAACAGGTGTCAAAGATACACTCATCTTCAAAGTCATGTCATAGAAGACCTTCAAAAATTGTACAAAGACAGTGGCATTGTGCCAATCTTGACTCTTGGGTGGTCCTACCCTCTTTTTAGAATTGGCAGATGCTGCCATTCCTTCTTCCTCTTCACCAAACCAACTAGAATAAGCACTCTCATCTTCATCCCCAAGTCTCTCAAATGCCTTTTCAAACTGTAGAGTTGCACTCAACATCAAATAGGTGGAATTCCACCTAGTTGGGACATCCAACACCACTAGATCCTTACACTCTATTTTCTCCTTCACCACACAAGCCTTGAAGTCTGACAACCTTTGAGGAGCGTATCTCACATACTTAACAGCATTCCTAATTGCCAATATTAACTTCTCTACCTTTTTCAATCCATCCCCAACAATCAAATTGACAATGTGAGCACAACACCTCACATACAGGTACTTTCCCCCAAAAACCATCTTAGAATTTGTCTAGCTAATGCTTCATTTTATTTCTTAAGTATCAATTGCCACTGTGTTTGTATTGGCATTATCTACTGTGATGGTTAAAACCTTCTCAATTCCCCATTCTAGCAAACATGTCTCTAGAAGCTTACTTATTGAATTCCCCTTATGGTTAGCTATGACACTAAAATTCAAAACCCTTTTGTGCATCTTCCAATCATTATCTATGAAATGTGCAGTAATCACCATATAGTTTATATTCAGGCAGCTTGTCCAAGTATCTGTTGTAAGACATACCCTATGTGGTGCTAACTCAGTTTTCAATTGCAATTTCATCTCTTTGTACATAGAGATGAAATGCCTCACAAGTGTCCTACGAGATGGGATTTGCAAAAAGGGACATACAACCTCACAGAATCTCCTAAACCATCTCCCTTCAACAAAACTAAATGGTAGCTCATCAATACTAACCATTTCTATACAAGCTTTCAGGCAGTCATCCTTAGTACACCCCCTAGACACTAAGTTACCTACTATTTGGTCAAAAGACAATGTCTTTTGTCTCTTATCTTGTACCCTCCCTGGATAGGCTTTACACTGATGCTCTATGTGTTTCTTAAGTGTTGAAGTCCCATTTATAATAGGGTCTACAGCATAGTGAGCAGGGCAGTACTTGCACCTAGCTCGTTTCTTAATAACCTGCCATTTAGTCTCATCTACCTTAGTGACTTCTGTTACATGATCGTATTTATCAAAGTAATCATATACCTTGGACTTATCCTTAACTGGTTTTCTGGGACCAGTAGGAGGCAGTGGTGGATGGCCACTAGTTGGGGCAGGTGGGCAGCCAGCTTGAGTTGATGGTAATGGTGGTGTTGGTGCTGGTGAACCTGGTGGTGTTAGTGTTGGTGTTGGTGTTTGTGTTGGTGCTGGTGTTGGTGTTGATGTTGGTGTTGGTGTTGATATTGGTGAAGCTTACATGTCCAATTAACATGGCATCTCCAGAATAAAACTAATATCTACAATTCAAAGGACTCAAAAACACCACCAAAAAATTGATTCAAATGCTAAGTTAGAGAATGATAAGTACTCAAATTCATTTAGTTGATTAAGTTGATTAACTAGAATACATAGTAGGTATGTCATTGTTTAAGTTGAACTCGAAAACGCCACCAACTCACCAAGAAATTCATTCAAATGCCCACTGGTATCAACTATCAAGTTTCTATTAAACAATAAACATTAGTCTTATCAAAGGTCTCAAATCTAATAAACCCTTAAATTAAACTCAATAACTCATTATAAAATGCACAATTAACATTTAACACTTTAACCCATAAATCCCTAATGAAAAGCCCTAATTCAAACACTAATCAGTGAATCCTCAAATCAATTGATTCAATTCATGCTAACGGTGAGAGATGAGAGACAAAAATGAGAGGGTGGGATATGAGAGACGAGAGATGAGAGTGTGAGAGGACATACCTTGAAGCTGTGACCTTCGATACTGAGAGAGTGATAGATGAGATCATGAAAGGTGAGAGACTAACAGAGCGTGAAAGATGATAGGCGAGAGACTGAGAGAGATGACTGATGAAAGTCACATAGATACAGAGTGGGGGAGATGAGTGTGACTGTCTAAGTGAGAGTCTGAGAGATAGAGGGTGGCGCGAGAGAGACTGAGAGTGAGAGATAGAGGGCGGTGCGAGAGAGGCTTCGAGTTTTAGGTCTGAATGTCTAATGAGTGAATGTGGTTTCTGAGTGATTTTGTGATTTTTAATTTTTTCTTTTTGTTTTTGTTTTTGGTCTGTTTTTCTTTTTGGTCTTTTTGTATTAGTGTATTACTCTATTTGTTTGGTTTTTTTTTTTTTTTAAGTTTTTTGGGGTTTCAGTTTGGCGTTTGGGTAGATTGAAGTTTCGTTTGGGGTTTGGGCAAATAGGGGTTATAAGTTATAACTATAAACTATATATAAGATTATATATAACTATATACTACTATATAGTATATATTACTTATATAGTTATACTACTATACTATATACAACTATAGTATATATTAGTATACTAGTATAATTATATATTACTTATATAGTTATATATAACTACTATAGTATATATATAACTATATACTAAGTTACTAACAATATAGTTATATATACTAAGTTTATATATAACTCTATATACATAAAACATTATTATATAGACTATAGACTATAGACTATATAGAAATAGAATATACTAATTTTATTATATAAAATATAACTAAAATTATATATTAAAACATTATTATATATATAATATTAAACTCATAGGGTTATATAAAATATATTTTAGGGTCTAAAATAAAAATATAGCTAAGTTAATATTAATTTTATTATCTAAAATGTGTATAAAAATGTATAAAATGTGTACAAAAATGTATGAAATGTGCACAAAAATATATAATTATATGTTTTTTAAATTACATGCTGCGGTTTGGTTGGGTTCAGGGCAAAATGAGTATGAAACAGGAACCGGAACCATCCATATTCGGTTTGGTTCAGTTTTCTTTACGGTGTTGACTTTTTTGGTCAACTCAGTTTTTTTTTTTTAATTCTGTTGGTTTGGTTCAGTGTTTCGGGGCACCGGTTATTATGCCAACCCCTAACCAATATAAAAGTAGAAATTTCATTAAATTTCTTTCTTTCATCACATCAACTACTTATACAAAATTTCTGGAAAGTAGACTTCGATACAAGCTACAATACTAGATAATAAAATGAAAATTAAAGCAAATAAATTACAAACTATCATCTTCTATTTCTCCTCCTTTCATGTCCATCTACCATATGCAGAGCTCTTCCTTCTCCAACTTAACAAATCAGGACCATTTTACTTGATGTGCTACCAGCAATTTCTCATCTTAGAGACAGTCCTTGACCTATCTAAAATAAATTATGGCATACCTTTATTTAGAAAACAAACAGAATTTTCAACAGGAAAAATGAGGTATAACTACAAATACTGTAGCAATGAACAATAAAGCAAGATAAACTATTACAATACATTAATTAATAAGCAACACAAATGTACCAAATCCCATATAAAAAGAGAGCAAGCATGCAAGTGAGAAAAAAAAACCTAGAGAGAAACTATACCCAAAATTTGCAGCTAAGTTAGTGATTTTCAATGAGATTAGAATTATAATATGAAGAGCCAAATGAAAATAGCCATAGTTGCTAGTTATACCATATGCAAAGCTCTTGCTAAAACCATCAAGGGTTTGAATTCATTACCATCAGTCATCTTCACCTCAATGATAGGTACATTATTCAAATCAATTGCATGATCATAGCCAAAGCGACGTTTCCAAGATTGAATCGGCTTCATATGCAATCTTGTCTTTTTTATGCTTATTTATACCCAAGGAGTGTAATTTCGATTTCGTGGAAATTTTCGATGGAAATTTCGACGGAAATTTTCGCCTTGTCTTTTTTATGCTTATTTATACCCAAGGAGTGTAATTTCGATTTCGTGGAAATTTTCGATGGAAATTTCGACGGAAATTTTCGCGGAAATTTCGACGGAAATTTTCGCGGAAATTTCGATTAAAATTTCGATTTCGATAAAATTAGATAAAAACGACGGAAATTACTATCAAAATACGGAAATTTTGAATGAAACTTGACCATATGTTTATTTAACATATTATCTACTATATAGATAAAAAATATTGAAGAAATCAAATTATATAGTAGGTTTCATGTGATATAAGGTGAATATAATGCGCGCTGAATGCAAATACTATTAGAAAAATGGGTCACTGATTAATAATTATATAAATAACACCTCATACCCTAAATCCTAGACTATATACCCTCTATATACCATATATCATGTAAGGCTATAACCCTCCATATACCCTATACCATGTAAGGCTATACCCTCTATATACCATATACTGTATATTATTAAATTTACTCAACCCTACCTCCTAAACCATAAACCATCAACAATAAACCACTCCATAAACCCTAAATTATATTAAACTTATATACTTACAAACTTATATAAAATTATAAACTTAAATACTCCATAGTGATATTTAGTTTATAAACTTATATAAAATTACTAAA
>QANW01009170.1:297664-313476 GCA_003254865.1 Dryas drummondii | reverse complement strand
CTCTCTCTCTCTCTCTCTCTCTCTCTCTCTCTCTCTCTCTCTCTCTCTCTCTCTCTCTCTCTCTCTCTCTCTCTCTCTCTCTCTTTGTTGCTCAGTTCTCTTTCTCCCCTCTCTCTGTTGCATCTCTGTCACCTCACTCTCTCTTGGCGCCGATCTCTGTTTTGGGTCACGGGAGGGGGAAGCCAGTGGGGGAGGGAGCTGGAAAATGTAGAGAAGTCGCCGAGGGGGCTGGGAAGTGCAGAGAACTCGTCGAGGGGAGGGCTGGAAAATGTTAAAAATGGATGGGTCTATCGAAATTTTGCCAAATTTGAGCGAAATTTCGCCGAAAGTTTACAAAAACATGTGTGTGGCAGTTTCGAAATTTCGGTAGAGCGAAATTTCGCGAAATTTCGAAAATTTCGTCGAAAAATTAACGAAAATTAATGGATATGTTATAAAATTTCGAGATCTCTAAAAAACGAAAATTTCGCCGAAATTTTCGAAATTTCATTCCCTGTTTATACCTGTAAGAAATCTCAAAGCAATATTAACAACACATATAAGTTCAACTTTGGGATATTAGAATCCAATGCAAAATCTTAAATTAGGCCAATTTACTGATCTCAAGGCCCAAAAGCCCACATATACCCAACCTCAAAAAGAGCCTTCAGTGGGGAAAGAGGAAAACAAAAAAGAAAAATATATAGAAAATTGTTTCATTCATATAACTGCCATACAGTAATGACTAACCTTTCACTTTGGCAAACGATTCCCATTTTGTAGGAGGTTTAGGCTTTAGCAGTTGTAGAAAACAAAAGAATATGCAATTGTTAGTCAAGTGTTTATGCTAAATTCAATTTGTCATACAGTAATGACTAACCTTTCGCTTTGGCAAACGATTCCCATTTTGTAGGAGGTTTAGGCTTTGGCGGCTATAGAAAACAAAAGAATATGCAATTGTTAGTCAAGTGTATTGGAAATTATATGTTATAATATTCATTTTATATTATAATATTTAATTTCTAATATTGAATGAAACTGAAAAGTGTTGTTGACAATCCAACAGTCACTTTCCTTTTGCCAAGCAGTGCCAGTAGTTGGTTGTGCCTTTTCACAAGGATATGTTTGATGCAAAAGTTGCATCTTTCTTTGTCAACAGCCACCGTATGTATTGTTTAGTGTTTAGTCGTGTTTTTTCACAATCACCTCTTAGGTTCTATATAAACTCATGATGCTCTGTATTATTTTTTAAGTAATTTTCTAGTTTCTAGTCACTCTATTCTTCTCCTCCTATCATTTACTAAAGAGAGTACAAATATATAATTGGTTCGCTAGAGTTCAAAATTGCAGTGCTTCAATTTAGAATTATTGATTGTTGTATCCTGGGAGGACGGACGCCAAAGGAACTGCAAGCACAAGTGCAGGGATGAAATTCTGTCTTTAGGACATTGCAATTTGCAAGCCTCAATCACAATCAGTTAGTATCTCTTTGTGTCTATTTTTTCCTTTTACTTATTTAAAGTGTGTATACATTTTATTGTATTATTATTATTATTATTATCTATTATTGAAATTTCCTGTTATCAAATCCATATTTCTGATTAATGTTCCAACAAAGTGTTTATGCTAAATTCAGTTCTAGGAAAAAAAAAAAAAACCAGCTGCAATTACTTCCATCATAATTATGTCTCCCTTGCTTATTTAAGAAGCAATTACCTTGAACTATCAATCCACTTACCTTGAACTATATATGTATTTACAATCCAATGCTAATATGTAGTTAATTTCTCCTCTTGGAAACAAATAACAAGACATCTTTTCATGTTTAGCCAAGTACAATAGAAAGGGTATTGATTATTCAGTCAAATGTCAGAAGTTTATGTGTGTGACAGATAAACAATACTCATTCAAATTATATAATTCTCATAGATTTTTCAGAATGTCAAACACTCAATCAGAGAGTAAAATGGTTTTCGAATGGATTGGATTTTGTACAATGGAAACATTAGCATGTAACACTTGAGGCCCAACAATATCTATACTTTTTTTTTTTTTTTGAGGAGTTGCATGTATAAAGTTTGGTGCATTCTTGTGCCAAACACCCTGAATTAAAACCAACAAGAAAATGAAATGAAATGCCAAGAAATTCTGTTGATTGTTTTCTTAAAACAAAATAAACATGCATTTCATTCTAAGTATACTCGCAAGTGCACGAATCGCATCAGTAGCAAAGCGTACAGTCACGAGGTCGATCTCACAGGAAATGGTTAATAAACAACAAATCAATTCAAATAATCAAAAGAATAACTAAATGAGAGGATTTAGGAAGGATGGAAACACACGCACACATCACCACATGCACACACCCACTATCCTATCTTGCAATGTTAAATTTTTAGTTTCAAATCAGATATGCATACTCTAACCATCCAAGGCTAATAACAAATCAATTCAAACACAATGTATAAAAGTTTGACTGCTAAAAAGGTTTGGCTAGATATTTTCTCGCAATTGTTCTCCTAAGCCATATATTAAGAGCTTCTTAGGCCTCCCCTAATCAGTTAACTTACATGTTCCCTAAGCGGACTTAAGGCAACTGTTATCCATGTAAGAGTCATTAATATCTATGAAAACGTCAAACATGCACAACATATAAGCTTTGACTGTTTCCTTATAGAGGTCGCACAAAACCATTACCAAGAATAATCTCTTATTCTTTTGTTACTTGTGATATAGTGTTTTTAACTATTTTACAGCTAAACCTAACAAATAAACTAGATGCAATTATCCTAAGGTGGCTAGTCAAAGGACGCAAACAACTAGTGACGGATTCAATCAGATAATGAGAATTAGATACATGCAAACATCAAATTAATTCATCAAGAGATAGATAAACGATTTGTTAAACCATGACATCTTTGAAAATTAACCTACGATTAACACGCAAGATAGAATAATAAACTACATAATTAAAATATAAAAGGAAATTTGAAATACATAAACAAAATCTCAATCCATACTTAAAATAAATTCAGAAACACAAACTTAAACCAAAATAAGAATTCTAGACGAAAAATTAAAGAACATCAAAGAGGGGGCTGCGGCAAGAAAAGGAGAAGAAGGGAAGCTCACACAAGCAGGTGGCTCACGGCTAGGGTGAACTAGGGCTTGCGGGAAAGACACCTTCTCTCTCTTGCTGTCACGCCAACCTCTCTCTCTCTCTGATTTCGGCGTCCCTCTCTCTCTCTCTAAAAATTCTGAATGTGTAAAAATAATGGAACCCTAAACAATGAGAGAATATAAATATATTTATAGAGGTGAGGGAGAAATCTTTGTGAAGCAAGGCTTAGGATTTGCGGCAACAGCTAGGGTTTGGGGAAGCATGGGCTTGCGGCAACGCTTGTGCAATGGGCTTAAGTGACTCACGCCTAGGCCCCTAGGGTTTAATTCCTTCCTTCATGCACATGGGCTGCCACCTTGGGTCTTGTCACATTGGGCTTGAGTTGCTAGGGTTAGACGCATGCATGCATGGGTTGCCTTCTTGCATTTGACTTTCACATGGGCCCATGTCCCATTTGACTTGATGATATGTCATAGTTGACCCTTGACCATTGACTTTGACTTCCCATTTTGCCCCTCATTTCTCCTTGGATTTGAATTCATTTCTTACCTCCATTTGATTTCATGGATGTCCACCACCTTCTAGAAGCTTCTGGAACCTTGACTTGATAGAGTTGACCTTGACCAACCTTTTCTAGTCCAACTAGGATTTCTTATAAATGAAAGATTCCTTATCCATTTTGACTCCTTGCCATTTTGACTCCTCGTAATAACCATATTGCCCCTAGAGTCTCATAGTGTCATTAGGACTCATTTCCCTAGTAGGGTTAGGTTTGCTAATTCAACCAGGAATTCCTGTTCCAATTTGGATTTCTCATTTCTGGCTCGACAATGATGGTTATGGACTTGATGTTTCCTAGTGTGACTAGGAATCCTTATTTGACTAAGATTTCTGCTCTTTTTCTGGTTTGACCAAGAATTGACCCATTTTCCTAGTTTGACCAGGAAATGTCCCAAAACGGCTTCATTTGCTCCTTTTTTCTATTTCTACTTCATTTGACCTGAAAACACAAAAACAAGACAAGAAACACAAAATATCGAGTTCTAACACTGTGGGTTAAGGAATTAGTATCATAAAGTGATGCAAAATGCACACTCATTACACCCCCAAACTTAGATTTTGATAGTCCTTGAGCAAATAAAATAAGAAAAAGACTAAAAACTGACTCTAACATCCCAACAACTGAATTCATGCGCATAACCATTAATCACATAAGAAAGTAAGGCATATAAATTGCATTCTCCAAATTCTAATAACATTTCAAATAACACACCTCACTCCTCTATTATCATATAAGCCATCCTTGACACAAATCCAAGTTTTAGATAAACAAAACTAAATCAATATATACATAAAAGATTCAACTCCAATCCTCACTATGGCATACTCTCAATGATAAACACTCAAGAATTGGGTTGATGTGTACACTCAAAGATATATGTGAGAGAAAATATGTAACAAAAACAATTAGCTCACATATGTACATGAAATAACGGCACATTGAGAAAGAAATACTGATCTCATGGAAAGGAATCAAAGTGCTTGAAATAGAATCAATGACCATAGGCTCCCTTCTCAAATAGACTCCACATAAGTATAATACACACCTCTTGAGATCAGTTAGGGCTTAAATAAGGTTATAATGAAGGCTTAGGCTAGGATTGGATATTGAAATGAAAGGAAAACACAAAGGGCTAAATACTATGGAATTGCAAGCATTAATAGAACATTATGAGGCATACCTTGATTCTTTGCACTTCATAGCTCAATTTGACTCTTTTTTGCTCACTTTTCGTTTGGAACCGCCCCATCTCTTTCTTGATTTTCTTTTCTCTTTCTTTTCTTTTTCTTTGGGCACGACATACATACTTTTCTGACACATTTTTGTATAATCTATGCATTTTCACTTCTTTTCCACCTCAAAACACATGTATAAACATTGCAATACCATAAATAGGGTAAAAGGGGCGTAGCACCCCCAAACTTAGGGTTTGGTATGGGGTAACAAAGGAAACGACTTAAAAGGCTCAAAATGAGTAACTAAAGATAAAATATGTAAGGGGTAGGCTTTTAGGCTATGGGGTACACAGACAAAGCCTAAATTCATTTCTCAAGAGTCATGCAAATACAACATGCTTTGTGTACACAAGAAAAGAGTACTAGCTCATTGATTCAAGATTATGCAAATTCCAAGCAAATGACCAAATGAAAGATAATGAGATCAAAATAACGACTTATATGACAATGATAGAATTAGAGTGGCGCGCAATACTTAAGAATTTAAGAACAAGGCTCAAAAGCTCACTTAGGTCATATAAGTCTACTCTATTATGTATATAATCATTAGTAATGCCAATCACCACCTAAATTCATATTAACAAGACTAAATGACATAGAATTGCAAGATATATTACAGAACACTATTAGAAAGAAAAGAATACCAAATATACACAAAAACTAAACATGCTCATAACAATCATACACAAACAAATCAATTAGTTAGGGACTCAAAACTACCCAAAACAACCAAAAAGACTCAAAAACTTTGTTTTTAAAACAATGTCGCCCACTTCTAAAAATTCAAACCCATCACTAAGGTGGACGAAATCTCAAGAAAAAGTGCATTTTAATGTGGGTTTGACATCCTAAGTTTAAAAACAGAAGTAAAACTTTGTTTCCTAACCTAAAAACACCAAATATCGAAAAAAATTTGTTCTAACCTAAAAACACAAACGACTGACGAATGTCTTTCCCCCCACACTTAAATGATACATTGCCTTCAATGTATAAGAAATAAATGTATGAATGCTCAAAATAAGCGAAAAGGGAAATTGCAACTATCCAAAACCAAATAAACACACTAAAATGAAAATTGTCTCATGAAGCAAAATAAGGAAACTGTTTACTTGCGTATGCAAGCGTGGACACTCCAAGGGTATGCGCGGCCTCCTTGGTCTTCAATGGCTCCTTCTAGATTCTTCAAAACAAAAACTTGGGTTGCCTCCCAATTAGCGCTTGATTTTCTGTCTTCAGCCTGACATTGCCACTCCTCTACTTGTGTCCTTTCCTCTTCTTTTTTCCATTGCTACTCGACATCCCCCAAGAACGGGCTGAAGAAATTCTCTATCTCTGCCTTCTTATCTCCATAAAAAGTGATCTCCTCACTCTGCAGAGGCTCGGAAGTGAGTCGGTACACCTCTTGCTTGGTGTTGTGACGAATCTTCAGTAAGCACTCCATTGCTTTGTACTCCATGTTAGAGATGCACAAGAATGGCCTCCCAAGAAGGATAGACACGTCACCAGGAAGTCTCGGAACACCTAGCACTATGAAATCAGAGGGAATTAGCAAATTATGACATCTAACCAAAATGTCAACAAGCATACCAAGGGCTTTTTCGACCGAAGAGTTGGCGAAGCGAATGTTTGAATCAAATGAGTGTAAATCGGCTTCCACAAACCCAAGCTTTTTGAACACCACCAGCGGCATGACATTGATAGCTAAGCCATTGTCAATTAAGGCATTGACAATCTCATACTCCCCTATGCTGCAAGGTATGACCAACGAGCCTAAATCTCTGTTCTTGATCGGATAAGTTGCAAAGAGATAACCACAAATCTCCTAGGAATGTTGCGACTATGCCCTTGCTCCTCAACCTTTTTCTCAATTGACTTCAATTCCCTTATGGTTGCTGGAAACTTGGTGACATCGATGTCCGGAATGAGGGGAATCACACGTGTATCCATATACTCTTCAGTCATGATTGGATCCTCATCTTCCTCACTATCCATGATCTCAATCACTTCCTTAGTCTTGATTACTCTCACTCTTTTTCTTGGAGTTGTCCTCAGAATAGCATTCACATGCTTCTCATTCTTTGGGTTGACGACGGGCTGACTATGCAACTTCCCCTTCTCTCTTTGACCCAAAGTAGTAGCAATCTGACCCACTTGACTTTCCAAGTTTGCAATAGCCTTCGAGTTGGCTTGTATCTGCTGCTCGGTCCGATTCATGAAGGCATTGGTGCTTTGAGCAAGGGAAGTGGTGCTTTGAGCAATCTGGGCGATCTTATCCTCCAAGCTAGACTTCTCGGCATTAGGGTGCACATAAGGTTTGTTATTGCTCCCACTAGCTTGCTGTCCATTAGTGTTGCTCTACCTAAAATTGGGGTTGTTATTCCATCTAGGATTGTAAGTGTTGGAATAAGGGTCATACGGCACCCTAGGATAGTTCCCAATCCGATTCATTCTTTCCACATCATTCCTTTGTGCTTGCACACCCATCAACTTCTCTTGAGCGAATGACAACTTATGCACCATAGTCTTGATTTCAGCAATCTATCCTTCCATAGTGTTTGGCGCATCAGCCACCTCATATAACCCTCTTTTTGATCCTCCCCTCGAACGATTAGAATCCCATTTTTCAGAACTCAAAGAGAGTGACTCAAATAATTCTGTAGCCTCATCTTCAGTTTTTGACATAAATGCACCACCACATGCTGAATCCACCTTGGCTTGATCCCTCTCCAAAAGTCTTTGATAAAAACAGCAAATCACATACCAAGGGGATAAGTTGTGGTGCGGAAAGCTAGTAAGTAACTCAATAAATCTGTCCCAAGTCTCATGGAATGACTCATCAGCTTTTTGCACAAATCCAAGGATCTCCTTCCTAATCGAATTGGTCTTGGAAATAGAATAGAACTTATTCAGAAACTTGTTTGAAAGGTCATCCCAAGTCGAAATGGAACCACTAAGCAGCGAATACAATCACCTATTTGCCTTGTCTTTGAGCGCGAAAGGGAACATCCTCAAACGATACTGATCGGCATTCAACCCCCTCAATTGTGCAGCTTCACATACCCCAGAAAACTCCTTTAAAAAGTGGATCGGATCCTCTCCATTCAAACCATGGTAACTCGGCAATAAGTGGATCTGACCACTCTTGATCTCGAAATCAGTGGCTATTGTCGCGTTACGGATGCATGACGGTTGAGTAGGCAGCGAGGGTGCTGAAAAGTGACTTAAGGGCTGCGGCACATTCTCATTTGCTTCAGCCATTTCGACGCTTCCAATATCCTCGCTACTCAAATCTGATGCACTAGGTTGAGGGCTGATGTGTAAAGTTCCTAACGATTTGTTTTTTAGCCTCTCTAACCTTGCAACAACTTTAAGGTTCATAAAACAACACCTAATCAAGAGCAAACACACAATCAGTATAAATAATGCTTATAAAGGCATGACATTTATTAAAAACTAAAAACTGACCGAAAATAAAAACTAACTAATATAACCAAGGAATTAAATTTCGAATTTCGAAGAAATTTCGATGGAAATTTCGATGGAAATTTCGACGGAAATTTCGATCGAAGATTTTTAAATTTCGACAAAAATTAGACAGAAACGATAGAAATTACTATCAAAATATGAAAATTTTGAATGAAATTTGACTATATGTTTATTTAACATATTATCTACTTCATTAATAAAAAGAAATTATAAAAACCAAATTATATAATATCTTTCATGTGATATAAGATGAATATAATGTGCACTGAAGACAAATATTATTAAATAAAATTAGTATAATAAATATATGAAATTAGTATATTCTTTATACTTTATAATCTATACATTAAACCCTATATATTCTAATACTCTTTATATTCTCTAATCTATACACTAAATTCTATATACTCTATAATCTATACTCTATATTATTTAGGATATGGTATATGATATTAGGGTTTAGGCCCTTTAGGGTGTTTTTAAATATTTTTTATATAAAAATGTATTAGGATTTACTAGTTTAGGGTTTAAAAACAATTAAACGAAACTCCAAAAGGGCCAAACCAAACCCCAAACGAAATCCCAAACTTTTTTTGTTCTTTCCAATTACCCAAAACCTCAAACCCCAATCTATCCTAAACCTTTATTTTTCTTTTCTCTTTTTTTTTCTTTTCTTTCTCTTCCTTTTTTTTTTTTCTTTCATTCCTCTTTCCCCATGGGCCGTGACTCTCTCCTCCAAGTATCCAACAACAGCAACTTCACATGCCAATTGCCAAAATATAATATCAATATTATACATTTTTTCACTAATTTTTAAACATTTTTTATTTTATGAGTCTTACCGTCACTAACAAGATACTTATTATATTATTATATATACAACTTTGTATGTTTCCAACAAGCTCTTTTAGTTAAAGCCTTAAAGGCTTAAAGCAAAAACTGTATGAATATCATAAATGATAAATGGGATAAGAAATCCTATTTTAAAATACTTTTTATTTGAATAAAGAAATCCTATTTTTTAAAATACTTTACAGTACAAACAAGTGTACAACTGATGGTTGTGAAATACAAGTTATACTAAACAATAAACAAGAACCTCCAGCTTTTTGTTTTTATCAAAGAACCTGCAGCCTCAGTTCCAGCACTCAGCAATGAAGAGGAGAAACTTCCACATGCCACCAGACTAGCCACCTTACAAAAGCTTCCCTCTGATTTCTCACCTATTCTTTCTCTCTCCCAGTCCCACTGTGATTGTCCCAGATTTCTTCTCTCTCTCTCTCCGACCTACCTCTTCCTCATCTCCCTCCCCGATCTCTCTCTCTCTCCCAGATCTTCTCTCTTCTCTCTCCTCCCTCCCCAATCACCTCTCTGTTCGATCTGCCGCCCTCCTTCGGCGACGGCTGGTCACTTCCTACCCTTTCTTCCTCTTGCTCCGCCTCTCAGCTCGAAAATTTCGCCGAAATTTTTTGTAATTTAAACGAAATTAATTTGGTTTAGTGTAAAAATTTTCATATCCCAAAAAAAAGAAATTTTCGGCGAAAATTTTGAAATTTCACTCCCTGAATATAACCTAATTCTAATAACTAATTAAACCAATTCATTGATATTAGACACCATTCCGCGGCAACGCCGCCAAAAACTTGTTGATTGTTTTCTTAGTACAAAATAAACATGCATCTCATTCTAAGTATTCTCGCAAGTGCACGAATCGCAACAGTATCAAAGCGTACAAGCATGAGGTCGATCCCACGTGGAATGGATAATAAACAACAAATCAATTTAAATAATCAAAAGAATAACTAAATGGGGGGGGGGGGTTTAGGAAGGATGGAAACACACGCACACACCCACTATCCTATCTTGCAATGTTAAATTTTCAGTTTCAAATTAGATATGCATACTCTAACCATCCAAGGCTAATGACAAATCAATTCAAACACAATTGTTAAATGTTTTCTTAGAACAAAATAAACATCTATTTCATTCCAAGTATACTCGCAAGTGCACGAATCGCATCAGTAGTAAAGCGTACAAGCACGAGGTCGATCTCACAGGGAATGGTTAATACACAACAAATCAATTAAATTAATCAATAGAATAACTAAATGGAGGGTTTAAAGAGATGAAAACACACGTACACATCACCACACGCACACACCCTTTATTCTATCTTGCAATGTTAAGTTTTCAGTTTTAAATCAGATAAGCATGCAATAACCATTCAAGGCTAATGACAATTAATTCAAATACAATGTATTAAAGTTTGACTGCTAAAAAGGTTTGGCTAGTTACTTTCTCGCAATTGTTTTTCTAATGCATATACTAAGAGCTTCTTGGGCCTTCCTTAATCGGTTAACTTACATGTTCCCTAGTTCAAGCTAAAGCAACTGTTACCCATGTAAGAGTCATTAAGATCCGTGAGAACGTCAAACATGCACAACATATAAGCTTTGACTATTTACTTAAAGAGGTCTCCCAACCCCATTACCAAGAATAATCCCTTATTCTCTTGTTACTTGTGGTTTAGTGTCTTTGACTATTTCACAGCTAAACCTAACAAATAAACTAGATGCAATTACCCTAAGGTGGCCAATCAAAGGATGCAAACAACTAGTGATGGATTTATATAGATAATTGAAATTTAATACGCACAAACATCAAACTAATCGATCAAGAGACGGATAAACGATTTGTTAAAGCATGCAAATCCATTAATCAACCTACAACTAACATGAAAGATAGAATAAATAAACCTGCATAGTTAAATTAAATAAAAGAAAACAGCAACAAATAACAAAATCCCAATTCATATTGATGCAAAATTCAGAAACACAAACTAATATAAAATCAGAAACATAAACTAAGCATAAAATCAGAATTCAAGAAGAAAAGGAAAACAAAAATCAGAGAAACATCACAATGGTGGCTGCGGCAAGGAGAGAAGACGAAGGAAGCACCTAGCAAGCAGGAGGAACTCACGGCAAGGTGAGCTAGGGCTTGTGGCAAGGGTTGGTTCCTTTCCTCTCTCACTTGTCACGCCACTCTCTCTCACTTTCTCTCTCTGAATTTCGGCTATCTCTCTCTCTCTAACTTTCTGAAAATTAAAACTAATGAAAACTGAAAAATAACTCAGAGAAGGGTCTAGGGTTCTGAAGTATATGATGTATATATAGAGGTGCAATCCTTGAGAGGCAAGGAGAAGGTGACTTGCGGCAGCAGCTAGGGTTAGGAGGCACATGGGCTTGCAGCAAGGCTTGGCCTTTTGGGCTTAAGTGACTCACGGGCCAGCTAGGGTTCCTCTTATCCTTGCGCATGGGCTACTGGTCTTGGGCTTCTAGTCTTGGCGCCTTGGGCTTGCATGTTGGGCTGAAGTGGTTTACACAAGGTAGGCCAGGGTTTCACTTCATGGGCTGCCACCTTGAGGCTTGCGCATTGGGCTTGGCTGCTAAGGTTAGGCGCATGCATGCATGCATATCCCATCTGACTTCGGCATCCCATAGGCCCATGACCCATTTGACTTGTTGACTTGTCATCTTTGACCCTTGACCATTGACTTTGACTTCCCATTTTGCCCCTCATTTCCATTTGAATTTGAATTCATTTCTTCCCTCCATTCATTTCCATGGATGTCCACCACCTTCTAGAACCTTCTGGAACCTTGACTTTGTAGAGTTGACTTTGACCAACATTTTTTAGTCCAACTAGGATTTATGGTAAATGAAGGATTTCTTATCCATTTCGACTTCTCGTAATGACCATATTGCCCCTGGGGTCTCCTAGTGTCATTAGGACTCTTTTCCCTAGTAGAGCTAGGTTTCCTAGTTCAACCAAGAATTCCTGCTCCAATCAGGATTTCTCATTTCTGGCTCCGCAATGATGGTTCTGGACTTGATGTTTCCTAGTGTGACTAGAAATCCTCATTTGACTAGGATTTCTGCACTTTTTCTGGTTTGACCAGGATTTCACTCGTTTTCCTGGTTTGACCAGGAAATGTCCCAAAATAGCTCTATTTGCTTCATTTTCCTATTTCTGCTTCATTTGACCTGAAAATACAAAAACAAGACAAGAAACATAAAATATCGAGTTCTAACACTCTGGGTTAAGGAATTAGTATCATAAAGTGATACAAAATGCACACTCATCAACAATGTATAAAAGTTTGACTGCTAAAAAGTTTTGACTAGTTACTTTCTCGCAATTATTCTCCTAAGGCATATATTAAGAGCTTCTTAGGCCTCCCCTAATCAGTTAACTTACATGTTCCTTATGCGGACTTAAGGCAACTGTTATCCATGTAAGAGTCGTTAAGATCCATGAGAACGTCAAACATGCACAACATATAAGCTTTGACTATTTCCTTATAGAGGTCGCACAAAACCATTACCAAGAATAATTGCTTATTCCCTTGTTACTTATGATTTAGTGTCTTTGACTATTTCACAGCTAAACCTAACAAATAAATTAGATGCAATTATCTAAAAGTGGCTAGTCAAAGGATGCAAACAACTAGTGACAAATTCAATCAGATAATGAGAATTAGATACATGCAAACATCAAATTAATTCATCAAGAGACGGATAAACGATTTGTTAAAGCATGACATCTCTGAAAAATTAACCTACGACTAACATGCAAGATAGAATAATAAACTACATAATTAAAATATAAAAGGAAATCTGAAATACATAAATAAAATCTCAATCCATACTTAAAATAAATTCAGAAACACAAACTTAAAACAAATTCAGAAACACAAACTTAAAACAAAATAAGAATTCTAGACGAAAAATTAAAGAACATCAAAGAGGGGGCTTCGGAAAGAAGAGGAAAGAAGGGAACCTCACACAAGCAGGTGGCTCACGGCTAGGGTGAGCTAGGGCTTGCGGCAAAGGCACTTTCTCTCTCTTGTTGTCACGCCAACATCTCTCTCTCTGATTTTGGCCTCCCTCTCTCTTTGAAAATTCTGAATGTGTAAAAATAATGGAACCCTAAACAATGAGATAATAAGATATATTTATAGAGGTGAGGGAGAAATCCTTGTGAAGCAAGGCTTAGGATTTGCGGCAGCAGCTAGGGTTTGGGGAAGCATTGCCTTGCGGCAAGGCTTGTACAATGGGCTTAAGTGACTCACGCCTAGGCCCCTAGGTGTGACGCCCCGAAACTAGGAACACCACAGCGGTACTCGTCTTAAAGATCCTGAGACTATAATACCCCTTACCCCGAGTATTATATTACCAAGCTCTTTAAAACGAGTTAAGCCCTTTTTATTGAAGAACCCGGGTTGGATCAGAGTAGTAAAAATACAACGGAAGAAATTACTGAAAATGCCTCATATTATAAATAATAGTAAAGAGTACCAACCCGTGAAGATTATATGTTTCAAATACACTAACCCTAATGCTACATAGTAAACAGTAGATAAACAGATATGTCAGGATAGTCCAACCCACGCCAGAGTGATTCAGTCTTCAACAAAGTGGTGCAACAAATTGGACTCATGGATAGCCATTGGAATATGCCACCTACGAGGATGAAAGAGAAACACCACCACTGATCCAAAGAAAGGATCTAAACCAGATAGCAAGACTGAAACTGACAAGCTGCAAGTGCCACACCCACGACCTCAATCTTAGTCTCCAACAACTGGATTATCTGCACTCACAAGAGTACAGTATGGGGTAAGCGTCACATACGTTCATCGCTTCCCCTCGAGGGAAAATCCTGGTTAGGTTTGAAACAATACTCGAAAATATAGGATTTCAAGGAAAACAGCTTAAAAGCAATGTACACTCAAAAACAGGGTATCAATACCAATAATATTGTCACTAAGGCCAGTAATGATAAAGGTAATTATGCCAATAATCAGTGAGTAAAGCCTTTGCATGCTCATACATCTTTTTCAGTGAAAATCCTTCTTGTCACGTGACATAGTTTAGAAACATACCTGCGACCGATCTGAAAGTTTAATTTAGGTGATCTGTTCACTTAATAAACTTGATTAATCTCACTTTCAATGATCGGACCCCAATTTTTTGGTTTATGTGATCACTCACGAACTAGTCAAACAAACACAACTCAGACGGTTCAGTAACGAAAATATGAAACTCCAGATTGACTTCTAAAAACCAAAAATCACTTCTGTGAACAACACAAATCAAACACACCAAGGATCAAGTGACATCCTATACACTCAGAGGACCCATCACAGTAGGCATCCCAGTGTTATCCACAACTACAGTGGTGTGTGATTAGCTAGATAATTATATAAGGCATATATCAATTTCAAGCATATAGCTACAGTACAGATTTGTGTTTAAAAGTTGAGTGAGTCAGTAAACATAACAACACAAATAAGAAAGACAGATGCACACAATATGTTCACCCAGAAAAACCACAAAGGGTAAAAACTGGGGGTCTATCCAGCTGACCAGGCAATCCACTAAATGAGAAGTTCAATACAAAGGGAGCACACAGCACACAAGCTCAATCACTAAGTCCTAGACTAAGTGGCAGCTTTCTTACCCCTTTGTGCAACTTCCATAAGCAAGGCAATCGGTCATTCATGAAGAAGGCAGCTCCACTCCAAGCTCATCAACCCATGGCACCAATTCGCACCAAGCCCAGTAGATTCAACAATGCATGAACATGATATGCCAATGTAGGATTCAAAAACAAAGATCAACTTTCTCAAGCTATAGGCTTGAAAAGGTTGATATTGAATCCTTCAACTAAAATCTAAAATGAAGGTGTTTGAAGAATATATAAAAAGATTTAAGCACTCAAACCCATTTAGAATTTTAGATTAAACAAAAACAAGTTCATAAAATCTTTTTGATTAAAAGACCATTTTCTGAAAATGTTAAAGATGAGCACTTAAGCTTCAAAATACCCAGACGTGAAACCCCAAAAATGCACGCTCAAAAATGCTCATTCACGCACAGGAAAAGATCTGAAAGGAATGCACAAAATACCCGTACACACCCACGCCACTTTCATGTTTGCCCAAGCCACGTGGAAGCCAATCAATGGCTGTCCACAAGAGACGAATGAGGGGCATATTCTCTTTGTCCTAGAGGGGTATCCTAGTATTACTAAGGATAGGAATGAGGAGCTGTAAAAAGGAGTTTTGCTTTATTTTGCAAAAATCAGAAATGGGGAAGATGATGAATAGTGTTGATGTGTGAAGGTGTGTGGCGTGAATGACAAAGATGCAATCAGATCTGATTGCTACAGTAGGGGAACCAAGCCATGTGCAATGCACATACATGTTTAGTAAAAAACAGAACATGGGCTTTCAATGAAATGGGCTTAAAAAATAAAACCCGAAATGGACCTACTGTTATAACTGTGACTGTGACTTAAGTAACAGCCACTGTACGTGAAAAACAGTGTTCTTTATGATCAGTGAATGACTAGTCAAATAGAC
>QANW01009170.1:262085-297589 GCA_003254865.1 Dryas drummondii | reverse complement strand
TGGGTCCCACTTGTACCTGTTGGGAAACTGGAGATCCAAATCCGACGACAGCTATTAGGAACGTACTAAACGTACTCTCGACCTTGTCTGTTTAGACCAGGTAAAATTTAGAGGTTTGGCACTAGTGTAACTTGCTAGGCTTCTCTAAATTCTTGATCCGGCATGACCCTGCTCCCCGAGGCAGACAGTCATGTCAGACCGTGTGGTTTCTAAGTTTATTTTAATTTATTGTCGAGGAGGTTAATCAGATATGAACCTTACAACGTGACCAGGTCAGTGCATGGGGAAACTGAGGGAGCTCTGGCTCAGTACCCAACGCTTGTATGCTCATGGACTGACCTTAGTCATCACGTTATTTGGTTACCACTGATATGGCCTCAATATTTATTAAGTTCATTTAATAACAACAGTTAAACGGCGTTTCGTCTATAACCACCACTTAAACAACAGCAAATTAAATAAGCTGGGTTAAGGGTATACCTACTGAAGAATTCCCACGAGCAGAGTCTCGGTACTACTAGATTTGCTAAATAATAAGATTAAAATAGCCTAATTAACAAGAGATTTATTTAACAAAATTTTAGCAGAAATTCGACAGGGATCAAGAAATTACCTATGGAGCTCAGAAATGATTTTTTTTTTATTACTTCACCAAAACATAGCCTTCACACTACTAGAATTGAAGAGCTCGTCGCCACGATCGCGTAGGAGAAATCGGATCGTCGATCGGAGATCCAGAACTCAAGATAAACTCGAAACAAGGTTGAAGAAGAGAGAGAAAGGAGGAGAGAGGAGAGAGAAGCTCTCTCTTGGGAAGCGTGCGGCTGAAATGAATGAAGAACCAGCTGATGTGCAGCTCTATTTATAGGGTGAGTGAGTGAGTCAACTCGGTTGACTCATCCGAGTTGACCGGGTTGACTCAAGCCAACCGTCATAACTTTGACCAATGAGAAATTGACACGTGGCAAGTTCACTGACACTTGGCTGCACATGCAGCCATCAGATCTTGCTGCCATGCAGCGATGGACGCTCCAGATCATGCCACGTGGCGCGATCTGGTGATTTCCTATTTTATTTTCTTTTTTCTATATTCCCCAACTTCAAAAATTAATTAAAAATAGTTCGGGACTCAGAAAAATACCCCGAAAAATACTACAGACTCGTATCGACTAGTACTAATTAACTATGAGGTCAAATTACCAATTTGCCCTTTAGAAAAATTTCGAAAATTTCAAGCTCCACAAACTAGGATAAAATGCTTTAAAGAAAAAGAAATTTTGAGAAATTCATAAAATAATCTCCTGGACTCGGAATAATACGAGACTTACTCCGTTGGGTTCGTGAGTAAAAGTACCACCTTTTAAAGGTCTAACTTGGGTCAAAACTCTAGTCAAAGTTGGTCAAACAATTAAAGCCTAAGGTGAAAAATATGATTTTGCTGCCCAACAATTTCTAGAAAAATTCTAGAAATTAAAGAAAAATTCCAAAATAAATTTGGAAAATTTTGGGTCTCACACTAGGGTTTCCTTCCTTTATTCGCATGGGCTGCCACCTTGGGTCTTGTCGCATTGGGCTTGGGCTGCTAGGATTAAGCGCATGCATGCATGGGCTACCTCCTTGCATTTGACTTTCATAGGGCCCATGGCCCTTAGCCCATTTGACTTGATGACATGTCATAGTTGACACTTGACCATTGACTTTGACTTCCTATTTTGCCCCTCATTTCTCCTTAAATTTGAATTCATTTCTTCTCTCCATTTGATTCCATGGATGTCCACCACCTTCTAGAAGCTTCTGGAACCTTGACTTGATAGAGTTGACCTTGACCAACCTTTCCTAGTCCAACTAGGATTTCTTGTAAATGAAAGATTCTTTATCTATTTTGACTCCTCGTAATGACCATATTGCCCCTGGAGTCTCATAGTGTCATTAGGACTCATTTCCCTAATATGGTTAGGTTTCTTAGTTCAACCAAGAATTCCTGTTCCAATTAGGATTTCTCATTTCTGGCTTGACAATGATGGTTATGGACTTGATGTTTCCTAGTGTGACTAGGAATCCTTATTTGACTCGGATTTCTGCTCTTTTCCTAGTTTGACCAAGAATTGACCCATTTTCCTAGTTTGACCAAAAAGGCTCCATTTGCTCATTTTTCCTATTTCTGTTTCATTTGACCTGAAAACACAAAAACAAGACAAGAAACACAAAATATCGAGTTCTAACGCTCTGGGTTAAGGAATTAGTATCATAAAATAATGCAAAATGCACACTCATCAAATCCATGAGCTAGTAATATGCACTGTGGGTTAGTATTATCTTTTAGACATTCCAAACTGGTGCAATTGACTTGATAGTTCAACAAATATGAGTAAATTACACAACTCTAGTGGAACTCATAGACTAAAACATCACTTCAGTTACAATTTGTGTAAGGTGTTGTTTAAAAGCTTTAGCTTTATAGAGAAGATTTTGTACCAGAAAGAGTTTCTACTTCCAGTCAATGAATTTAAAAACAAAAAACAAAAGAAAATTAAAGTTACAAAAGGAGGACTCACATCTGAAATGCCATCATGAAGTGCAGGACATGCTGCCTCACTACACAAAATGGAAACAATGGTAAGTCTAAAAAGCTTGGATAAATCATGGGCTATTAACCCAAAATGAGAAAAACAACCTTCTTAACATAATTATGAAATTCAAAGTTAATAAGTCTATTACCATTTTTGTTTCACTTTTGAAAGGAGAAAATACATTACAAAGAGCATGAAGTGCAGCACATGCATTTCTTTTGCAGTCATCTCCATTTTAAAGAAAGAAGGAGGGGGCAAACATATTGAAAGCTTCACAACCTCTTAATTATTCAAAAAGGTTTTATAAAAAATGGTTAGTCATCAGTAATATCATTTTCCTTCTCTGTTTATTAATTATTGAAGCTACTAAGACCCATATGAGCCAATTTAATGTCTCTTTATTACAATGCCTAGATACTTTAAGCTCCAACAATTTCAATCAAATTCTCCAAGGGCCTTTTAACAATACTGGCTACTCTATCAAATTTTTGACATACCTTATATAAAAACCTTTTACCAGACATGTCCTCAAAACTTATGCATCTTCATTTTAGCTAATTAGAAGTAGTAAGTTATTCCTATATAAAAACTTAGTTAAGATCAATAAAACCTTGATGGAAAAAAGGAAAAGAAATGTAATATTTAGGAAAGCAACAAGCAAGGGCTAGATTATATACCATCATTTTTTCGGTATTTTTGCTCATCATTAATTAACTAAAAACAGGTCAAATGGAATACATGGGCAACATCATGCTCAATCCTTCAAAGTACAGTACAAACTCAAAAACAGTCTTTGCAAACAAAAAAGCATCTTATGGGTTACATATTCTAGCTTACATATCATAAATCAATTTGCATCTTTTATTGTGAGACAAAAAAAAAAAAAAAAAACCAAACACGAACACAAGAAAATATGAGAATGATTAAAGCCTGAAACCCTAAATCCTAAATAAAACAAAAAACAAAACCCAAAATTAAAACCTTAATCAGAGTGAAAACAAAAATCCAAACCCTAATCAGTGTGGGATCTTGAAATTAAACAAAAAAACTTCAAAATTTTAAAAATTTATATCGACATAGAAGACTCTCGTAATCTTTTAGAGATAGAAAGAAAAACCTTATGTTCGCTTCCCTATTTCGCATCCAACAACGGTTGAGAGAGAGAGAACCAAGAGAGAGTGAAGTGATCGAGAAGGGCTGGGCAAGTGTGTTTTCTCATGGAGGCAGCCTTTCAAAATTTTTAAATAAAAGAAAAGGGATTTTTTGAGAATTAGGTTTTTTAATTAAAATTTTAATGATAGACTATTGGCAACATACAAAGCACATTGTTATATTTAAACAAGTCCACAACATGCTTCTGCACGTTGTAGAATAAGCACTTCACAATGTGCATCCACTGAATGTTGCGAAACTACTCTTTTGACAACTCGCATCTTAGACACATTGTCAAATTTTATATTCGATCAACAACATACATTAAAGGCACATTGTTAAGTATATGTTGTTATATGTCATTTTTCTTGTAGTGCTTGTTTAAGAATTTGATTCTTGCATCTTAACTTGATCATAAACTTGTGAGCTTATTTGCTCTTGAGAGTATATATTGAGAACTCTGGATTGTATATATGTATTTGCTTTGTAGGTACAATTTAATTGTGATAAAAATTGGGTTTAACCTATTCACCCCCTCTAGGTATAGTATCGATACTTACTTGGAATTTTAGAGAATCTAATTGTATGAATTGTAGCATAATCAATCTGTAATTGGAGAATAGTGAATCTCAAACTATTAGAGTTTTGAACTCTAGATTGATGTGCTATAGTGCATGAAAGTGCGTTGTTGGATCGATCATGAGACTAACATTGTAAAACATTGTCTGCATGCCACGATGAATAAGTCTCATAATCACTAAGATAAATAAAGAGATTATTTTGTTATTCATTTCAAGTTGCTTATTGAGTTTATTGACTTTTTAATTGTATTCATAGTGTATATATCTATTTTCAACCCAATTTCCTCACCTCTTTCTTTCTCCATGCAGACTAAATTTTTTTCTCATTTGTCATCCAATCTTTGAAAATGGAGCTAATGTGGCACTACAATTTAATTTTATGTTAATTCATATATTTTTTTCTCAAACTTCCAATTTTATCCATTAGTAAAATTTTTAAAAAATTTAAATAACATTTTTATGTAAATCTAAAAAAAAAAGAAAACTTAAAAATACCAAAAATAAAAAATAAAAACAGGTACCCAACCACCGGCCAAGCACCCACCTAGCCACCGACCCTCTCTCTCTTTCTCTCTCCCTTCCCTTCCTTCTTCCCTTCTCTCCTTCCTTTCTGCCAATTGCAAGCCCACTCTTGCTCCCAATCCTACTCGCAGATTGGGTCATCAAATCCACCCAAGAGTCCGAGTCTTCGAAGCAGGACTGCGCCAACCTCGCCAAGCAAGACGAAGACCTCGTCGGCCTTAAAGTTAGCCACTTCGATCTGGNGAGAGAGAGAGAGAGAGAGAGAGAGAGAGAGAGAGAGAGAGAGAGAGAGAGAGAGAGAGAGAGAAAAAAGAGAGAGAGAGAGAGAGAGAGAGAGAGAGAGAGAGAGAGAGAGGGAGGAAGGGCAACGTTTGGGTGGGTGGAGTGGGGTGGTTGGGCCCGAAAGAGGTGCCCCTGGTGGTAGGGCCGACGGCTGGGTGGGTGGGGGATATGGTATTTTCTTAAATTTAATTTATTTTCTTATTTTATTAAACATTACGTTTTATATATTTATTAAAAATTCTATGATATGAATTAATGAAAATGCTCCTAATTTTAACGGGTGAATGGATGAAATGTGACGGCAGATGGTACATTGTCACGTGAAAGTAGGATTGGATGGCAATTTGTAAAAAGTTTTAGTGTGAATAGTGTTTGCGGCTTCATAGTTTGGATGATATTTTTGCTAAAAAACCTATAAATTTAACTAATACCTTTATGACAAGTTACTTCATAGTGGTGGATAGTGTGAACTTTGTTTGAAATGGTCCAAGATTCAAAGCCCACTCATAACAAAAATGGAGCATAATTTGAACCGGACACATTTGAGATGGGCCAGGCTCAAACTCGGACACATCACGAGCTCAGGTTGCCTAACCCATAGTGGGCCACAGCCTGGCCGGATTGGTCTTAAATTTGAACCGCCCGGCCCAAGTCTTGCAACTTTGGTAAGTTCTCTTATTCTCATCTTTAAATTTAAATTTTTTAGAAGAATTTTAAAAACAAATAAAAAAAATTGTACGTCTTGTCCATTTTGTATATAAGTTCGACCTTTCACTCAAAACGTGTCAGTCATTGGTTAAGGTCCCGTTGCCACCTCTGCAATTCCGCAACTGATTTTCATATAAACAAGCCCGTACATATCCACTTTCTCTCTCTCTCTCTCTCTCTCTGCTATTCCTAAGCTCAACTCATTCTCTGTAAGTGTTCTGTTTCTCTTCTTTAACTAATATTGCTTTCTTTTTCTGGTTTTCTGGCTCTTAACTTGTGTATCTGTATTGGTATTTGAAAATACTCTGTTCGAATTTCGTAATTTTATTCTTTTCAAATTTTCCTGTTGGATGCGTTTGACGGTACATTGCATACTTCTGTGGCATATAAGGTTTTGAAGGAATATGGGTTTTTTGGGTTTGTCACATTTTTCTCCGTTTTTGTTTCGTTCACTCCTTACTCTTCTTATCATTTCCTGCAATTTATTTTAGTTATTGTAGGATCTGGCCTTGAAACATTCTTGACCTTACTTCATCTTGCATTAATTTCTGCAAAGAATCTCGCATCTCCTGTTTCACCAATTATTCAAGTTGTTGTGTTGATGGGGAAGAGTTTGTTCATCAATTGTTTTTGTTTGAGGAGTACTTTAATTAGATAGTGGAGTGAACTAGGCATGTTTTCTAGAGGCCTGATTTTTCAGGACTCATATTTTATTATATGAAAGTAGGCACTTTGTTGAGCACTGGGGGAACCAACTTGAATGGAATGAGTAAAGAATAAGGTTAACGAAGTTACCAAGCTTTATAAGATTTGTTGGAAATAAATGAATAAGGCTTCTCGTATCTTTAGAACCTAAATTTGCATAATGTAAAGTCTCAAAAATCTCTCTGTATTGTTCAGAACATGTTTGATAATCTTTATGTTTTATTTTTTTAATTAAAGAGAGTGGATGAAGAGGAGATGTAGACAAGAGAGGAGAGAGGTGAGAGGGGAGGGGGGAGAGGAGGAAGAATACATGGAGTATTTTATAGAATAAAAACGTTATTGACCCATGTTGGCCCTTGGTCATCATTTTCACTAAATTGTGTTTTGTTATTTAATGGGATATTGGTGTGCCCAGTTTGAAATCAATAAGAAGGGTGTGCCCTTTTGAGCTTTTAATGCAATGGGTGTTGGTCTAGAGGCCAATAGACATTGCTGCCTCAGGGTTTATTTATTTGTTGAGCAATATAGGATTTGAAGTTGTGGTCCTTGCTTGATGTTGATAGATTAATACATGATCAAGTCAACCTTCATGACTGAAAATGGAGCACTCGTCGGGCAGAACTGCGGACACAAAGTACCAAATACGAATATAAATATAAATTGTTTTTTTTAAATGAAAATCTATTACATCAACCCGTATTGGTAATTTAACCACAAAATCTTGGACTTTTAACTATGAAAATATAGGGAATAATGAGGGATGCTAATTTCTAGGGTAGCCTTTGAGTTTTCTGATAGAAAGTATTTGTGTTCACCTTGTCGGAAATGTTAAATACTTGTATACTTTTAATTTCTTCTAGTTTGATGTAGAAATTGTTAAAATAAAGTTAGAATAAATATTAGTTATTAGAGTTTAAGTTGTTTGTACCTTTCTATACTTTGGTGTAAAATCGCTCACCTCTGTTAGAATAATCTTTGGAGAAGTTTGCTATTGTGTAGTTTGTTAAATTAACTATGAGGAAGATTACTGTCAGCACTTTTACATTTTTCTTACATGATGGTCCATCTAACATATTCTCTCTTTTTCAATTGGTTTTTATTGTTTTGTTCTCTCTCTCTCTCTCTCTCTCTCTCTCTCTCTCTCTCTCTCTCTCTTTTTGAAGGATTCATTGATTATGCAGGATATCAGAAACTCAAATATAGGCTACAGGATGTCTTGCAACTTTTGGATAAGTCATTGATTAGGAAAGGCACTGCTTTGGTGGATCTGATGACATTGTTTTCTGAGTTATTAACTACCATAATAATATTGGCGACTAGGCCTTTCTCACTGTTCAAGCTGTTATGTTTTGTTGGAGTAAGAACTGCTTTTGTTTTCATTCATACTTGGACAGAGTTGTTGAAGGCGGCAGTATGCTTCCATGTGAATATATTCTGGAGAATCATGATATGGATGTTTGCACTTATATCTCTCCCGGGACGAGTTGTGACTGCCTTACAAAGAGAGAGGCAGGTTGGTTTTATCTTTTTCAATAACTTTTACTCTACTTTTAAACATGAGATCTAAATGTTGATTTAATTAAAATATTCCTGGCTACATGCGAAGGCACATTGAGCTTGACAAATTTTCTAAAGAGAGTCAAATAGCATGTTGACATGTTAATACATGCAGAAGCATGGGCATTCTCAGAACATGCATTTTTCTTAGTTCTCTTTCATGACTATTCACTCTAAATTTTCGTTTCATTTGCATAACTGAGCATAAGTTTTCTACTAAAGCTCACACTTGTGAATATTCCCTCATTCACGGACATTGGTATCGAGGACCACAAACTTTTGCTTAAAGCTAACAGCGACATCACTTGACCTTGAACTCATGAAATGCTTGTGAACTAACACTTCCAATTATGAGTCAGGCATAAGTAGCTTTTCGGGGAGAAATTTGAATAGTTGTCCACCGATATATAGAAACATCTTATCAGTATGGATAGCTTGCAAGAGCATAAAACATTTTGTCTCATCTCATTTTACATGTCTATAGAAAATCAGGCTATGTAATATTATATTATGGTTTGTCATGTTTCTATAGATTTTCATTTTAAAAGGAAATGAAATTTTTGGATCAATGGGAATCTAATACGAACAGGATGTTTCAGGATGGGCAGATGGGATTTTGGTGGTGGGATGGTGGCTCTTCCATCCTTGAACTTGTGTTTCTTGTTTGCTATAGTGATTTACAAATTGCGGGAGTTTCAATTAAAGATTGACGACCATCCAGTCTTATTTTCTGGCATGCATAATCTTCTAACATGGGATGCTTTTATGTGCTTATTGCTGCATCTATTAAGTGGACTATACAGCTATTGGTCTGTTACGGTGTTCATGGATATTAGAAAGAAAAATGTTACCTAAGGGCCATCCAGTTAGCAAAAATTATAGTTGACTATATAGATTATTAGAGAACTATCTGTTAATTACTTGAAACTTTCAGACTGCCAGGTTCTTCTTTCTCTTAATGAAGTTATTGAAAAAGAAAATTTCAAAGATTCAATTAGTGGATGACACCTGGGAGAGATAAAGTTGCTGGGGCAGAACTGATCTGGTAGCCACAACACTCTTGTAGTACGAGGATCCAAGTTCAAACCCTGCCCCAAATGTTGTAACTAATTAGAAAAAGAAAAAAAAAAAAAAGGACATGTTAAGACATAAGCTGTGGAGGCTGGGCATGTACTTCTGAGGTGCAATTATATAGGAGCTGAAAGAGAGAGAGAGGAGAGAAGATGTGAGGCAAAGAAGGAGCTATAGAGGCAAAGTACGTCTAAATTCAATTCAATGGTTCACAAATTAATATCCTGAAGTCTGAAACTTTATTACAATAAGTCACCTATTTACATAGGCATTCCAAAATAAAACCTAAAAAAAATACTAGAATAACTAAGATTTTATTCTAAAGATTACAACCGTTTATTATAAATATGTAATCCTTGCATTCTAATTTCAATAAAATAAATCCTTTTTCTAAGTTTGTCCCTATGCATAAAATAAATACAATTTTTCTTGTATTGTTCACCAGTTTTCCTCCCTCTTCTTCAACATTAATGAGCTATTTTCTGTTCTATTATTGTTCCTAAATTTCATAGTCTCTCATATTTCTTAGCTATGAGGATTATTGTTATGTTAAGCAGCTGGAACTGCATTTACATGATATTCAAATTGAGTTGGAGAGTCTTGCATGGGATAGGAAAGAACTTCAGGAACATCTGCAAGCAGCCTTTAAAGAACAAAAAATGATGGAGTTGATATTAGCAGAACTTGAAGAGGAACATGACAAGGCTGTTGGCAAAATTGAAATGCTAGAGGGCGAGGTAAATATTTCATCCTCCTCTCACATGCCTTGAGCAATTCCACTACTCTGGTTGCACTGCATGTATTTCTTTTGTGTCCATGCCAGAAATGATTTAAGGCATCTAATTTATAACATCCCTGCTATAATTTGTGGAATGAGAGCCCTGAGTAGTTGAGTCCACATGGGTAGAGGTCTTTGGCATCTAAAAATCTAGGAATCCATATACAAGGACTTGCTAATATGTTTGTGTGTGCAAGCCATAGAGATCTTTCTCGATTTGAGTTTATATTTGCTTGCAAGCCATGTATATTATATATCAAATTATATGAAAATAATAGTAATGTGTAATTTTCTTTACTTAGCACATAATATTTGGGCAACACTGCACTCTTTATAAGTTAATGAAGACAAAATCATTTTAAGTATATGAAATTTTTGTAAAATCCATTTGTTAGGATTTTGTCAGTACACTGTTTTGATTGGATAGTTGATCAGAAATTGTTAACAATTGATAACTTGTTAGGTTACTAAGGTTCTTGTCAAGAGATGCTTCATTTGCAAGATTTGGAAGAAACCTAGATCACTTGCCTAATATTTCAGTGGTTTGTGAATTGTGATCTTGTTTTCTTTTCTCGGTCTCGTGGGTGATACAAAGAACTGTTAACACAGTCTCGTCATGTTGGCATAAGATTGTTAGAACAAAGAAGATAGGCTAAAGATTCTTGGAAGGCAGCTCCATTGTGTTTCTTTGGTTCAGAGCATAATAGAATAGCCTTCAAGGGCAAGGGGCAGTCTTATGGAGCGTAAAGATAGACTATTTCTAGGTATAGTTCAAGTGCTAGAGGAAGTCCTATGCTCAGTTTCCTCACGTGAATTTTATTTTTTCCTTATACATTTTCCCCTTTTGTAGTATACATTTCGTGTACATGGGTTGTGCCATCACCATTGCTTTCTTCAATACTTTTTATCTATACAAAATGAAGTACATATCTGGCACAAGTGGATGAGAGTGTCTTGGCTTTGGGTGTCCGACACATCAAATTTGATATGAAACTTATGTTCTACAAATATAGCCTTCCTTTGTTTACTGATATCATTGTTATTGTTAAAGTTTGTGGGGTTACAGTACAGATGAAATCATTCTTAAAACACTAAATTGTAACTTACCTTTTTGTGCCAAGTACATGCATACACAAAGCAGTGGCTGGGAAAGCAAAAATGTTTGTCTATGAAGCAATGTGTGCGTTGATTAATGGGAGTCCATCAGTATATTAATCATCAATGGGGGGTAAAAGGAAGGAACAAATGAATCTCAGACAATGAAATAGGTCATGCTTATCGATCGTACTCTTTCTTTGTTTAAATAAACCATAACTCAGGCACAAAGTAATTTTGTCTGTGACCTTGTTGTGCGACCACATGAACTGCATGAATGCATACATGTAGCTTTGTATAAGGTGAATTCAATATTTGTTTTGTTAATCCAATAGTTTGCAGAAGTTATGGCCCTAATGATGATCATTTTGGTTTCATGTGCATGTGCACATCATTTACACATGTGATTGTGCTCTCTTTGGCAACTAAATGTACATATGTAACACAGGGTGTTTATACAATTTATTCTTCTTATAGAATATGATATGTGAATATTTAGATTGCATATTTGTTGCATTTGACTGATGGATTGCAAATTTGCAATCATAATGGCTCAACCACATGATCATGATTCATGATAGATTAATGCCTGGCTTTTGTTTAATAGCTGAGAGGTGCTACTTTGTTAGTAGACTTACATGATGGACCATTTGAATACATTCTTCTTGCTCAAAATGGTGTAATAGGTTATCAAGACCCTAGCTTTGGTGATGAATACTTTAATAAAATTAATTAAGAAAGTGCTTAAAGTTAACTACTAAATTAGACTAATAATTCATAAGAACAATATCTTTAGTGCTTAAAATTAACTACTAAATTAGACTAATATTTAATATGTTCAACCATTAACCACATATGAACGAGAGATAGAGATACGTACGTATGTACATACATATTATGTAGTAATGTTTGATGGGATGATTTAGTAATAATGATTATTTTGTCTGTAAAGATGATAGTGGTGGTGGCATCTTAAATAGGGGTCATGGGGTGGTGTTGCCAATGCCTGCATTATGTTAAAAGGATTCACATCTCCAAAACAAGAGTTAATTATATTTTAGTAATTTTTAAGATTCTACTCTAAGCAGTTACATAGTGTGGCTGTGAGTTACCAAATATTTAAAGTGACTTTTCAATTCTATCTAATTGGGTGGCTGTTCTGTGTTAGGGCTTCATTATTGCTGTTTTAGTAGGGTCTAGAGCTTATGTGTTTTCTAGGGCTGTGGTACTATACTGTTGTAATATGTTTGTTTTGGACTTTAATATCCTAGAGTTTGTTGTCTAGGAACTTTTAAGAAGGTGGACGTCTTGTCCACTGTACTGTACTGTGTACTCTTATTTTCATTTCATGAAATCATGTTTCTCATGAAAAAAAAAAATGAAAATGAAAGCAATTCCAAATTATGAGGGAATGTGAGGGACTATTTGATAAGAGCCCTTAGATTAATCAAATGGCACCTGGTTTGTAGGCTTTATGTTAGGTTTTAACTTTTTTGCAACCTCTACAAGCTCCATTGGGGCGAACCTGTCGGTGGATGGGGTCAAAAATGGGAGGAATAAAATGGGTTTGGGTGAGCTTTTATTACTGGGTAATCAAATGGGTATGGGTGAGCTTTTAAGTTAATAAAAATATGTGTCATTGGATTAATCTTAGGGGCTTTATAAAACAGTCCCTCATAGGAGCCATTCTGGGCAATTCCAAGTACACTTCAAGTGTTAAAATCTTTGTTTCAGTATTGGATAAGATCATCAAACAGATTAGTGTATGGTTCGTAGTTCTTAAAGAAGACACACCAAGAAGTGCGCTCACTCAAATTCCATGCAATGGGACTTTAGATTTTTCTTTCTACACGCATACACACACATTACTAAGTCCCGCTTTAATACTTTACTGAATACTGATCCTTTTATGTGTTCTGACAGATACAGTATTTGAAATCTGAAAATCTTCGGCTGAAAGAAATTCAAGGCAAGGGATACTGGAACTTTAAAGGTCAAGGGGAAACAGGCGATGCCCATAGCACGGGCGTTCCTGACTTTGGCATTCCCTATGGGATCCCATCATGGAAATCCAGTTATGACGGAAGTGGTATCATCCTCCAAGACCTTCTGATGTGCAAAGATACTCGGGGAGACGAGAGCAAAACTAAAACTGAGTTGCTCAAAATTTTAAGAAATGAACCAAAATCCAGTGTGCCTATACATCCTGTTATTCCTGAAATCAACCTCAGAAATGTAGATATAAGTGAAGTTTATGACCAACGAAGGGGAATTGCAATCAAACAGAGTCTTTTCAGTGCTGTATTGTCACTTTTGGTTGGAATGATTATTTGGCAAGCTGAAGACCCTTGCATGCCCCTTGTTGTGGCTCTCTTCACTGTAGTTGGCATGTCATTGAAGAGCGTGGTTCAGTTTTTCTCCACAATAAAGAACAGACCTGCTTCAGACGCTGTTGCTCTCTTAAGCTTCAACTGGTTCATACTTGGCACACTTACCTACCCAACACTTCCGAGGGTTGCCCATATGGTGGCTCCAGTGGCATTAAATTTTGCTGACCGAGCATTGAGCTGGCTTGGTTTCTCTTTTTCCTAGCTCAACTCTTTTTTTTTTTGTCTGATTTCTGAGCTTATAGCTCAAGTCTTTTTTGCTTTTTTGCTCTTATTTCCGAGTTTAAGTCTAGTTATCCTCTTCCCATATACTAGATGTACCATAGACCCTGGAATCTGAAGTTTGTTCATTGTATATGAATGGTTTACAGCTTGTATAGTAAAGGTTGTTCAACCGTATGAATTTTCCTTTTGCATTGTCTTAAGTTCCCTTATAGAGAAGCACAGCGATTTATGCATTTGTGTACTAATAATCTTGAACCCTTCTGGTGACTACTTATAATCTTGAACTTCTCTGTTGACTACACCAGTTATTTTTGCAACTTGATGTTACTTCAAACTTCAAAAGTGATGCAGGTTTTGTTTGTACCTATTGTACAGCATGGTGGCGAAAGTCCAATGGCTAATGTTACATTCCAAGTTTAAGTATGTCATGCAAAAAGAAAAAAACAAATCTTTGGATTGACCGGTTTACTGTGAAATGTAGGATTTAGATTCGTAATCATCGCTTGATTTGTTTTTATGCTATACAAATGCTTATTATAAATGAACTTTTAAATGCAAATTTTTATATAAACAAACTCTAAAATACAATATGAAAAATACAATCCAATCCAATCTGAAATCTAATGTTTGGCCCAAAGGTATTTCAGACACCTTAAGGTAGGCTAGGGCTCACCAAATAGCCCAAGTAGCCATTTAATATAAAGCTGCTTTGCATAGATATGTTCAGACAATAAATCAATCAACTAGAAGTTCTACTTTACCGATTCCATCTGAACATGATTGGCTTGTTGCTCAGTTTGTTTGTGGTTTTTTAAAGACTTTTGATTCTTCAACAAAAATATTATGTGGTGTGTATTATCCTACTTCTAGTCGTGTGCTGACTTGTTTGATTGATATTCATTGTGCATTTCAATCATATGCTCATATTGATGCATTTGAAACTGCTATGGTTGCCATGAAAAGTAAATTTGATAAATATTGGGCAATTTTTCCTAAATTGTTTTATTTTGCTACTGTTATGGATCCTAGGTTCAAAATTTGGGCAATTAGTGAGTGGTTAAATGTTATTGGTTGTGAGGAAGATGACATAAAGATAAAGGTAGATGAAATTAAGTCTTTTCTATTTAAATTGTATGACCATTACAAGTCTAATGTGCCTACTGCATCATCACGAAACTCTACTGAAACTCTACTGATTGGTTGACACTTTTTCAAAAGTATTATAAAATAGGTACTTTCTGGTCACAAAAAGACGACTGAATCATTATCATATTATTCATTCACTCTGCTCACAGATTCTCTAAACACTGACTTGAGCGTCGGAGGAGCTTTGGCCTGTACCACACTGGTGCCCTTCCCGCTCACTTTTGTGTACTTACGCAGGGTGCATTGGATATTACTCTTTCTCCACTATTCACTAGTCGGACCCAGGTACCTGTTCCTACCCCACTTCGACGTGTTATCCACTCAGTGGTGGGTCAACAGGTCCACGTGGTTTGGCTCGACGTTGACTGTTTTACCATTTTTCAGCATCAACAGTTTAGCGCCGTCTGTGGGAAAGTGACAACTTTTCCCATTTGATTCTCTACCCTCAGTTGAGGTGCAAAGACCTTCCGACCTTTCGACCCCTGCAATGTCTGACGGAGGTCTTATTCTCGACCAAGTCGACAACACCCCACTGGGTGACAAACAAGGCAAGAAGATTTCTAAACCTGATCAGGAGGCATACATCCAACGGTTGGAAGATCAAGTCCAACGAACCCAGGAACAGCTCTACCTCTAAAAGGACACGACACAGATGTACGAGCGACTTCTCCACGACAGGGAAGAACACACCATTCTCCGGAGTGGTGAGAAGAGGAACCTCCACGACAGGGAAGAACATACCACTCTCCGGAGTGGTGAGAGGAGGAACCCCCCTCGAAGGGACCGAAATGTTCCGCTTCAACTGGACACAGGGCAAGGTAGCCGCCCACCCCCAGTTTTCCAAAAGAGACTTGTCCACTTGGTCAGCCGGGTCCGATCTAGTGAACATCCTACCCGCTTTGAAGAGTTCCATATTTATGGGGACTGCCGCCATCTGCTCGACGACAACCGTTCTCGACGAGAAGAGCAGCGGGCGAACCGGGGTGAATCCAACCCACGTCCCCAGGACTTTGAGGAAGAAGAGACTACTCGTCCCAAGCGACGACGGGGAGAAGAGCTGGTTTTCTCGGCTGGGCGCCGCGCAGGAGATGATTCTTTCACAGGTGAGCAAGTCGCTGACTCCGGTAACAGCGAATCTCTTCCACCAGACCAACTCCAACAACTCCTCATGGATATCAGTGAGCGCCTGAGGAGAGTGGAGGGGGGCAGTCGTGGTGGACACCTATCTTTGGAAACAAGGGAGCTACCTGGACCTTTCAAAACCCGCATCCTGTCCATTCCCCCGGTAGGTGACGTCCGATCTCCCAAAATCACTCCGTACATAAGGAAGGAAGACCCATATGACCACCTCATGAGTTTCCGGTCAGCTCTGGAGTCTAAAGGTGCCGATGACGTTACAAAGTGTCAGATCTTCCTTTCTACCCTCTCTGGCAGTGCAAGGAATTGGTTCTGTCAACTTCCTCCCGACTCGGTTGATAGTTTCAATAAGCTCCGAGAGCTCTTCCTAGGCCAATATATCATCCAGACCGATAGGATTTACACCACGGATGACCTGACGTGGGTCCGCCAGGGCAGCAAGGAATCCCTTAGGGAATATATCACCAGATTTCAGCTAGAGCGATCCCGGTGTCGCGATTATGATGAGAAGGTAGCCTTCGCTGCTTTCAAGGGTAGTCTCCTAGAGGGGGACTTCTTGTTTGAAATCAACCGCCGCAATCCGCGCACCTACAAGGAACTCATGCAAGAGGTCATTGCCTATGCTACTGCTGAATTCAAAACATATGGGAAGAAGCCGCCTACCATAAATCGTCCAAGTACCGACCAGACCATCATAGTGTCACCCCAGCCTGAGCCCTACTCGAGTAACCAGTATGGGGGGGTCCGGGAAAAAGTTTAAGAAATTCACCAAGAAACAATTTGGTGATGGTAGAAGCGGAGGACAACGAAGGGAGGAAACTTATCAGACATCCTATGCCTCCAGGTTCAAAGTCTATACAATTCTCACCGTTACTTATACAGAATTGTATCCTCAGATCAATGACATACTTCCTAAGCTCCCACCCCGCCCACCACAAAGACGGTACCGGGCTAATAAGAACTTTTTTTGCCTTTACCATGACGATCATGGCCATGACACCGAAGTATGCAAAGCCTTTAAGGAGGCAATAGAAACTTTGGTACATGCAGCTAAGCTGGATGATTTTGTAGACAAGGAGGCCACTGAGAAGGCCAAGACCAAGATGGGGGCGCGTCAATACCATCTGTGGGGGCCCGACCCTTGCTGGCAACTCCAACAGGGCTAGGAAGGAATACTCCGGCCGTGCTCAGCAATGCTTCGACGTTATGGCTGTAGACTTCCACCGTGACAAAAAGACTCCTAAGCTCGGGTGGTCGCCCATTTCCTTTGCTGAGGAGGAGGAACGTGATTTAATCTTTCCACACGATGACCCTTTGGTCATTGAGGCCACCATAGCTAACTTCGACGCGGCTCAGATCCTTGTCGATTGCGGTAGCTCCGTCAACATCCTCTTCGCCTCAGCCTTCACAGCTCTTGGAATTGACCAGTAGAGGCTTGACCAGTCGGTCGCTCATTTACTTAGCTTTTCAGGCGATATGGTCACCCTCTTGGTGGGATCTACCTTCCACTTACCCTCGGGAGGTATCCTTCGTCCGCTACCACAACCACTCAGTTTTTGGTGGTCGACTGCCCCACAGCTTACAACTTCATCTTGGGACGACCGACCCTTAACCAATTGAGGGTTATGATCTCCACTCACTTGCTTTTGATCAAGTTTCCCGACTCCATGCGGAACAGGGGTAGTCAAAGGCAATCAAGTATTAGCCAGGTCCTGCTATACGACTTCAGTTAAGAAGAAAAAAGAGGCCAAGCCCTCTATGGCTGTTTCTGTCTCCCCCACCTGCCCTACCCCAGATCCTCCTGAGGATCCCCATGATGCGTCTTTTCAGAGCTATTACCCAACCAGATGACAATTGTGTGAAAGAAGTTCTCATCTCACCTGCCTACCCGGACCGCAAGGTTCGGGTCGGAACCCAGCTCAGTGTTGGTCTCCGAGAGGAACTCATCCACTTCCTTCGTGCCAATGCCGAAGTCTTTGCATGGTCCTATGATGACATGCCCGGGATCTCTCCGGAGGTAATCTCCCATCGTCTGAGTCTTAATCCACAGCACCGCCCCGTCTGACAAAAGCGTAGGCAGTACAAGCCCGAAATCTATGCTGCAATGAAGGACGAAGTCGACAAATTACAGAAAATTGGTTTCATCCGCGAGGTTTCCCACTCGGATTGGCTCGCCAATGTTGTGATGGTCAAGAAGTCAAATGGCAAGTGGCGGATGTGCGTGGACTTCACCGACCTCAACAAGGCCTGCCCCAAGGACAGCTTTCCTCTTCTACGAATTGACCAACTGGTTGATGCCACAGCAGGCCATGCATTCCTTAGTTTCATGGACGCCTACTCCAGATATAACCAAATTCTTATGCACAGCCCCGACCAGGACAATACGACCTCCATCACTGACAGGGGCCTATATTGTTACCAAGTCATGCCTTTCGGACTCAAAAATGCTGGGGCCACCTACCAGCGCTTGGTCAACTCCATCTTCTCAGAGTGTCCGAGCGGAGGACCACGTCCACAAACTTTCCGAGCACCCGGTTTACTATACCAGCAAGTCCCCGCAAGATGTTGAGACCAGATATCCAGAAATAGAAAAATTAACCCTTGCCTTGGTCACATCAGCCCGGCGCCTCCGCCCGTACTTCCAGGCTCACCCTATCGTGGTTTTCACCAATCAACCACTCAGGCAAGTCTTGCAACGACCTGAGGTCTCTGGCCGGCTTATCAAATGGTCTATTTAGCTGAGTGAATTTGACATTTCCTACCGCCCACGGCCGGCAATAAAGGGACAAGCCATTGCAGACTTCATTTCAGAGTCCACATTCCTACCCGAGGCTGAGCCCTCCTCCGCCATTGTGTCCACCACCGACCCATCAATTAGGCTGGATCGGCCAATCTGGTCTTTATATGTTGATGGATCTTCCAACCAGCAGGGCAGTGGAGCCGGAATTGTTTTGATCGCCCCTGACCAGACCACCATCGAGTACGCTTTTCGATTCGGTTTTCAGGCATCCAACAATGAGGCTGAATCTGAGGCCCTCCTTGCTGGCTTATCTTTGGCACTACATATGGACGTCGAGCAACTCAGAATCTACAGTGATTCTCAACTTGTGGTGAACCAGGTCACCCAGGAATACCAGACCAAGGGTGAACGCATGGCAGCTTACTTCACCAAAGTCCAAAACCTACTCAGTCAGTTCTCAACATACCAACTCATACAAATTCCTCGGGCAGACAATGAGAGGGCGGATGCCCTAGCTCGCCTTGCCTCGACTGTTGACCAAACCTCTGGGAGGTCTGTCCCAGTCGAGTTCCTACCTCAGCGCAGCACTGATGTTATGGAAGTCTGCCAATCTGAGCAACAAACTAGTTGGATGGATCCTCTCCTCACATTTCTTAAGTATGGGAACCCACCTGCGTACAAGACCAAGGCTTGGCGCCTTCGCCATAGAGCCTCCCGGTATACCATTATCAACAACAATTTATACAAGCGGGGTTTCTCCATGCCACACTTATGATGCCTTACCCCCGAGCAAGGTGACTATGTCCTCCGAGAGATCCATGAAGGGGTATGCGGCAATTATGCAGGGGCCCAATCTTTAGCCTACAAGGCCATTGGCCAAGGCTATTATTGGTCGACCCTCCGCGCTGATGCAAAGAAGCTCACTCAGAAATGCATAAAGTGCCAAAAATTTGCAACTTTTCCGCGCGAACCACCCGAGCCCCTAACTACCATGAACAGTCCTTGGCCCTTTGCTCAATGAGGCATCGACTTAATCGGACCAATGACAGAGGGGAAGGGAAAAGTCAAAATGGCAGTAGTCGCAGTGGACTACTTCACTAAGTGGGCAAAAGCCGAGCCCTTGGCAAAGGCAACCACCCAGACCATCAAGAGCTTTGTATGGAAGAACATAATTTGCCGCTTTGGTCTCCCCTACGCCATTATCACTGACAATGGCAAACAGTTTGACAACAAAGAATTCAAATCATTTTGCTCCGCATTCAACATCAAGGATTTTTTTGCCTCTCCTGGTCATCCTCAGGCTAACGGGTAGGTCGAGGTTGTCAACAAGACCATTAAACATACCTTGAAGACTAAGCTTGATGCACATAAGGGAAAGTGGCCTGACCTCCTACCCGAAGTCTTATGGTCCTACCGGACGACTTGTCGATCCTCGACTGGGGAAACCCCCTATTCTTTGGCTTTTGCTTCTGAAGCCGTCATTCCAGTTGAGGTCGAACTTGCCTCTTACCGCCTCGACACATTTCAGCCTGAGCAAAATGCTGACCAGCTAGCCCTAAGTCTCGACCTTGCCGAGGAGCTTCGGGCCCAGGCTGAGCTACACAAGTATGCCTACCAGCAACGGGTCACTCGATACTACAATCTAAAGTTAAGCCTCGCCACTTCCGAGTGGGGGACTAGGTCCTGCGCAGCACTACCTTGGCTAAAACGGGTGCTCTGAAACCTAATTGGGAAGGTCCATATGAAATCATTGAAGTCATCCGCTCAGACACATACAGGCTCCGCGCCACAACTGGCAAGAAACTCGGCCACCCTTGGCACGCCGAGCACCTCCGCTACTTTTACAAGTAGACACATGTTGTACCCCCCGGGGACTTTTTTCAATTTCATCTATCTTATATCGCTACAATAAATTAATGTCCTACCATGGACACATTTTTCTTCATTTTTATTCAAAGTGTTAATTGTCTGTATGGACCCCTGGGCCATCAGACATCCAACCCTACCCATATCCGTACCATACATTCAAGGGAAGCTAAGTACCATGCATTCAGGGACGGCTATGGAAGATGCATTCAAGGGAAACTAAGTACCATGCATTCAAGAGAAAATAAATACCATGCATTCAAGGGAAACTAAGTATCATGTATTCAAGAAAAATTCCACAATACCATGTATTAAAAAAAAGAGGGCATCCTACCCCATAATGGGTCGGACACCCTCCAAATCATTCAGATATCATCAAGTACAAACTTAATAATCAAAAGAGTTTGCAATTTGGTACGGGCCACATCCGACCCGACCATAAAACTCAAACAAAAATAGGGCGATGGTCCGCCCACCCCTGCCCCCCGAGCCATGTTTGCTCCAAACATTTATTTGGGATCCTCTCCCAGACCACTATCTTCAACACCCATGTCATGCTCCCCACCTGTGGATGCTCTGTCCTCGGGCCCCACCTCCTTGGTATCTCCCTCCGGGACGTTGGCATGCCCAACACACCTGCCCATCCAAGACAAACCAAAAAATCAAGATGGGAAGTGCTCAGAATACCAAGAAAACACCATGGACATATCAAATCACTATCGGTTTCCCACCCCTCATGTGTGCTCTTCCACCCCCAATTTCACAAACATTCACCCTATCACTTTTCACATGCTCAGCCACCAACCATTTATCAAAGCCAATATTCAAAAAATCAATTCAAGAGGAAGAGCAATAACAACCCGAGCCTTACCCGTATTCCGCGGCTTCAACAGCTCAGACGGGTTCCGACCCACTTGTCTTAGCTCCTATGTACCTAACCAACAACACCACAATATACAATAAATTACACAAATCCAAAAATGAAGGCTTATCGCCTACCCAATGCTCGGCAAAGTTCATACCCACCTACCCCTACTCATAATTTTCACAATTCACAATCAGAATTCAAAGGTGCACATCAGGTTGGACGACTACAATCTCTCATAATTCTAAATTTTTCAAGGCACCAAAATTTCACAAACAAAAAGCTTGGCAAGATTCCGATATCCCTTACCTCCAGTGCTTAGATCAGCTCCAAGCTTCCTACCCGAGCAGCCCCCTCTGCGCAACCCGAGCAGCCCCCCTGCGCCGCTTCCGAGCAGCCACACCCGAGCCGAGCGGAGCAGTCCACGCAGCCCCCTCCTGCCTGAGCAGACCTGCACACCAGCTCTGCGCCCACCACAGCTTCGGCCCGACCCCAACGAGCAGCTCCCCCGCTCCCTCCGTGCAGCACCACAGCCGCAACCACCAGCCGCCCCCCTGCGCCAATTCCGAGCAGCCCACCCCCCCAGTGCAAACTTCCGAGCAGTCCGGCCCGAGCCCCTGTTTCGCGCCTCTAAGCCGCAACCTATTCCGACCCGAACACAACCGCCCCAACGAGCAGACCCGCGCACCGAGCCTGAGCAGACCCGCGCACCGAGCCTGCAGCTCGACCCAGCCTCCGAGCGGCTGCAAACTAGCCCCGACCCAAGCAGAACCGCGCAGACAAACAGCCTCCAACCCGAGCCCGACGAGCACCCCTTCTTCACAACGAACCCGAGCCCTCACTCTCTCGATTCCCGACCCGATTCGGGCACCATGCCTCCGACCCGACCAGGTCCAGTCACTTCTGCTCTAGCAACAGCCCTCCGACCCGAGCCCGTCGACAGCTTCTCTCCTCTTCCTCCGACCCGATACCTTCACCCTCCGACCCGAGTTTCTTTTTTCCTAGCTCTGCTTCAACAACAGCCGTCCCCTCTATTTACTTCTCCTGTTTTTTAAAAAAATAATAAACAAAAGAGAAACAAAGCTCTCTCTCTCTCTCCAAGATAGTCACACAAAAAAAAAGGGGAGAGATGTGGGTGTGCAATCTTTATATTTGGGCTCTACCATTTAATTCCAGAATCTCATTTACAAAGGGCAACATCCCACCATTCAATTGGACGGGATTCACTTGGATTTCGTGAAGCGCCTACGGCTCGGAATACGGAGTGATCAAAATTCAAATTAAAAAAAAAAATTTATGATCTTTCATATCTAACCCCCCAAGCTTTCCTACAGTACAGCTTTTCTTGCTAAGGAACTTGGGGGACTTCTGGACAGTATCTTAAGCAGGAAAGAGTATGTGGTCACTTGTTGTTAGTTTCTAGGATTTGTTATATTGGCTATTTTTCTTGTCAAAACCTTTGTATTTAATTTTATTAATCACTCACAAGCTCTAGGCAAGATTAAGGACAAGTTCAACTGTATTGAAGAAGTCAAGAATGAATNAAGTCACATAAGGCTTAACATCATGTCGTTTGGGCCTGGGCCCAAAGGATAAGCCCCTCCTAAGTTCCTGGGCTCCGGCCCCCTAGGCTCCGGCCTTCTAGGCTCCGGCCCCATAGGCTCCGGCCTCCTAAGCTCCAGCCTTCTAGGCCCCGACCTGTGTCGACTCATTCGGACCCACGAGACAGGTGACACGTGGCGCTCCTACAGTGCGAATCATTACAAGGGACACGTGTCATCACCGGATTGGTTGATACTCTTCCAAAAGTATTATAAAATAGGTACTTTCTGGTCACAAAAAGATGACTGAATCATTATCATATTATTCACTCACTCTGCTCATAGATTCTCTAAACTCTGACTTGAGCGTCGGAGGAGCTTCGGCCGGTACCACACCAGTGCCCTTCCCGCTCACTTTTGTGTACTTGCGCATGGTGCATTGGATATTACTCTTTCTCCACTATTCACTAGTTGGACCCAGCTACCTGTTCCTACCCCACTTCGACGTGTCATCCACTCAGTGGTGGGTCAACAGGTCCACGTGGTTTGACTCGACGTTGACTGCTTTACAATTTTTCAGCATCAACAGAGGGTATATTTTGGACCTGACCTTGAAGTCGTTCCAAATTCATAAGCATTTTGATGTTTCGCTAATGTGAAACATCAAAATGCTTGGCACCAGAGACGAGTCCACGTTGTGAGCTGCTTAGGCTGTATCCCATGTGAATTTTTTTTTTTTTTTTTAACTAGGCTTAGTTTCATACTTAAGCCCACCCCTAAATAACCCCAGCCCACTTATAGCTAACTAATCAAAATCTCCACTAGTCACTACTAATCACTTTACTCTTCAGCACTTTCTCTCTCCTCTGTAGCTTTGTCCGACTGTCCCCTTTATCTTAGACAAATCATCTTCTCTCCAGGACCACATTGTCCACCGTCCACATCTTCGGTCTTCCAATCCAAATTTTTGATGAATAATCTATACTTCTCTAGTCTCTACAACTCAGCTTCAAGTTCCTAGGTACTGTTTGTCCCTCTTTTTTTTGTTCCTTTTTTTTTTTTAATTCTCAAATTTTAAAATTAGGGATTTGATTATTTTATATGATTAAAATTAGGGATTTAATGATTAAATTAGGAATTGATTTTGATTAATGTATTAGTAAATTAGGATTGGATTATTTTGATTATTGTATAGGATTTGATTATTTTGATTATTGTATATAGGATTTGCTTTGTTGGTCATCTAGTGTAGTGCCTCACTTGTTCTAGCTATTGAGGTGTAGTGCTTTGTTGGGGTAAATTTCTTGTCATTATAAATCTAATATCGAAGCATAGTTTTTGTGATGATTGAAATCTTGGACTATTCTCTTAGCCATAGAAATATAGAATATTAGTCACTGCATTTATTCTTTGCCAATTGTCATGTTATTTTATGCTCACTATATCTATATTTAACTTATAGGTTATATTTTATAATGTCGGATCATGATCGAAATCCGAAGAGATTAAAGAATATGTTTCATTTCTTTTAAAAGAAGAATGATGAATCATCAAGTGGGGTGTCTTGTGGTTCTTCTCAAAGAGTTGAGTCTCCAATAGCTTCTCAAGGAGTTGAGTCTTCAAGAATCGTCTATGATAAAGAAGTAGATACTAATTCTCTTGAACGTGATTCGGGATTACGTCGTCAAATATGTGAGTATCCGATTAATGAACATGACAATATTCGAAGAGCATACATGCTTCTTGGACCATGTCAACCCAAATTAGGGGAGTATCTAAGCCACTTGGATGGAGTACAATCTCGTCGATTTCAATATGTTTGGTTCACACAATTTTCTTGGCTTGAATATTCGGTTACTAAGGATAAAGCATTTTGTTTTCCATGCTTTCTTTTTTATAGTGAAAAGTTACACAAGGCATTTATTGTTGATGGGTTTATAAATTGGAAGAGGATTGGTGGACAAAAATGTAACTTCCTTACTCACAGTGTTGGTTTAGCACATCATCGTGCTATGCAAGACTGGCGTGGCATAGAAAACTTGTCTCGACATATTGATACAGTCATGAATGCACAAACATCAGAACAAGTAAAACAGAATCGGTTGCGGCTAAACACCACAATAGAGAGTGTTAGGATATTAGCAAGTCAGGGATTGGCTTTTAGAGGTAATGATGAATCCAGTGACTCAACCAATCGGAGAAATTTCATTGAATTGGTTAAGGCTTTTGCAAAATGTAATGTTGAAATCGATAATGTTGTTTTAGATAATGCTTCTGGAAATGCCAAATATATTGGATCTGATATACAGAAGGAGATATTGCACATTTTTGCTACTAAAGTGAGGAATAAGATTCTTGAGGAAGTTGGGGATATAAAGTTTTGTATTCTCGTTGATGAAGCACTTGATGAATCTGGTAAGGAACAAATGACTATTATTTTAAGATTTGTTGATTGCTATGGGTTTATTCAAGAACGATTGTGAGCGTTCCTGATACTACTGCTCTAACTCTTAAAAATGGGATATCAAATGTACTTGCTAAATATAATCTTCAAGTGGAAAATATGCATGGTCAAGGATATGATGGTGCTAGCAATATGCGTGGTGCATGGAATGAATTACAAGCATTATTTCTCCAAGATTGTCCATATGCGTATTATGTACATTGTTTTGCTCATCGTTTGCAATTAGCTTTAAATGGTGCAGCTAAAGATGTGAAGGTTATTTGAAGATTTTTTTCAATGTTCACTAATGTTGTGAATTTTGTTTGTGCTTCTGCTAAGCGACAATCTGAGTTAAAATTAACTCGAAAAACTGAAGTTGAAGACTTGTTGGAGGCCGAAAAGCTTGGAACAGGTACAGGGGCTAATCAAACTTGTAGTTTGTAATGACCTGGGACTACTCATTGAGATTCTCATTTTAGTTCTATTCGAAGTTTAATTGAGTTATTTGGTGCAACAAAAACACTTCGTCATGATATCAGTGATAATGGACCAAGCCAACAATTTCGTGGAGAAGCTGAGAGTCTTTATATTGCTATTACATCTTTTAAATTTATGTTTAGCTTACTTTTGTTAAATAAAGTGATGGGATTCACTGATTTTCTTTGTCAAGCATTCCAGAGAAAATCTCATGACATTATAAGTGCTTTGAATTTTATTTCAAGCACAAAATTGCAACTTCAAGAGTTGAGAGAAGATGGTTGGGATAATTTGATTAGTAGTGTCGTATCATTTTGTGAACAACATGATATTGAAGTGCTTGATATGGATGATCGTTATAAGACTGGTACATGTCGTTCTTGTCAATAAAAAGATTCTATTACAATTAGACATTATTATCGTGTTCATATTTTTAATGCTCTAATAGATTTTCAGTTGATGGAGTTGGATAGTAGGTTTTCAAAGCAAACTGTGGAACTCCTTACTCTTAGCTCAGCATTGGATTCTCGTAATGCTTTCAACTCATTTAAAGTTGATGATATATGTAATCTTGTAGAGAAATTTTATCCTGAAGACTTCACTACATCTGAGTTGTATGCTTTGAAGCTATAATTGGGGTTTTATAAGTCTGATATGGATTGTCGTTCGCATTTCTCAAATATTGATTCAATTTCTCAATTATGTCAACGATTAGTTGACGCTGGGTTGTCAAGAGACTATCACTTGATTCATAGACTGATTTGTTTGGTGTTGACTCTTCCTGTTTCTACTTAAATGACTGAATGAGCATTTTCATCTATGAAGTTTATTAAGAACCGACTTCGAAACAAGATGGAGGATAAGTTTCTTGCTGATTGTCTAATGATCCACATTGAAAGAGAATTTGCATACATTATCAGTAATGAATCAATAATTAATGATTTATACTCAATGAAGAAACGTAGGGCACAACTTAAGTAGTCATATATTGTATTTGCATTGCATGTGTAATTGTTCTTTTGTTGTCTTTTGTTTTTATGTGAGTTTTATTTATGTATAGATATGCATTTTGAGGGGTAATAGACTCATTATGTCCCCCTTATTTGGTGTATCTTTTTTTTTTTAAATAAAATTTACTTATATTGTCGAGTTTTTTTATAAGCTAAGCTTAGCCCATCCTACTTTGGAATCCTGGATTCGTCCTGAATAGAATACACATAAATTATCTAATTGAGAGCTTTCAAATTTTCCATGGCCCCCAAATATTGCATCACACATACTCCGCCAATTTCCTGTACCAACACTCGATGTTTTTTACGCAAATTTTTTACGTCGCAGCACAAATCATCGGTCGACCCTCAAAGACTCCAAAGGAAAAATGGATTACATCACTAAGGTACAACTCAAAGTCGAGACCTTAAGACAGAACTATCAAGGACTTCGAGTTATAGAAGAGGGGTTTAATTAGGGTGGAGTTGTGTAAGCGGTCGGGTGGGATGGTTGATTGGATGGCACTAGTTCTCTTGCAGCCAAATTAAAATCAGGATCCATGCATATTTTGCCAATCTTCACTACAACCAGGGAAATCTCACGGAACCGCATCCAAATACACAATATAGTTCCGTCGTTAGTGCTTTTCTAGAATTCTAGTTACGCACTATGATCCAATAAAAGTGAATCTTTTTTTAAGTCTCCCTGAAGATGTTAAAATATAATCATGGATTTGAAGAGTTGCTTCAGTGGAAGAGTTTCATTAAGCCGTTTTGGAAGAATGTTTAGATGGGTTTTCAAAGTACTAGTTTGATTAAGATTATTATAATCATAGATTTGAACCTTTTCTAACCGATTATTTGGTTTTCTTATTAAATAAACAATATTTGCCAAACATTAGAATGAGAATCCAAATCAATTTCCAAATCTCAATTTCAATCATGTATCAAACACATACATAGAGATCTTAAAACCATTCCATTCTAGAAATAGTAAGGAAAAGAATACAATTCATATTCTCATTCTAACATTCCCACCAATCAATCGGGGACTTAGATTCAATGTTAAATCTCTGAAATAGATAACTCATTACTCGTATTAAATTTAACATTGAGTGTAGTAAATGCTCAAAGTTTATCTCCTTAAGAGGACGAGATTGTAGATAACCCTACGTAAGCTTCTCACTTTTATTTATTTATACTAAAAGCTTAACTCAAAATGTTTAACCCCCAAAATCATAGAGCAGCGTAATTTTGGCCATAAAAAAAATAGAGGATCCTATTTCTCTAATTACCAATAAGGAATCAATGTTTCCCTTCCAGATTTTCATGCTTATTACTCCATGTAAGACCAGTTTTTCATCGATTGCCATTTTACTGACCCTGGGATTTAAATTTTAATCCTATAAAGTCAATCACGCGATTCTTGATTGCTATTGCTATATAAGACTTTCAATTTTCATTCACTAAAATCATCCTTTCAACCAAATCTTAACTTTAACAGCAGAGTTTATCTGTTTGAAGATCAAAGAATCAAGTCCACCAAATGATCATTTTACTCCACGGTTAACCATCTCCAATAATAGATTACAGTGATTGAAAGCGCCACAGCTAAAATCAACATCTTCTACCTGTGAGAAAAATACCCTTTTTATCTCTGAGAGTCACAATACTGGGGAAATTCACATTCGCAAGGGCTGGTTCTGACCTGTAAAAACACCCACAGATTTTTAGTAGGACCAATACCTTCATTAGCAGAGAACTAAAAATTCCAGTGCTGGGTATGCTGACATCAGTGAAGATGCTGAATGCTAATAAACAAACTCCACCTAATGAAATAAGTCCAAGGTTTGTAACAGTAAAATATCCTCTTTCTGGGTGCTTTAAATCCCAAAAGGTCTTGTGGGAGAGGGATCCTGCTCCTCTGTACTCTCCATGCATTAAACTCCTAACTGTTAATTCACATGGATTGGGATTTGACACCCTCCTAACTGTTAATTCAAGGAAGCTTGCATAAACTAAAAACAAATCTAAAAATGGAGATAATCCTATTTCATAAAGATGCAAATATATAGGGTTTAAACATCCATGGTTCCCTGCATTGGTAGAGAGAAAAGAGAGAGCAAGGAAAGGGTCACATGAGGAAGAGGGGAAGGGAAACTTTTTTATTTTTATTTTGTCTTGAAATTACTATTTAGGGTTTAAAGTTTCGATTATACCCTTGAAAAAATAGTCATGTGCTTTCATTACCAATTTTATGGAAAAATAAAAAGGACACATGTCAAGGACCATCTTAGCAAACAAATTGAAGTTCAGGAACTTGAGTCATTCAAAATTTTAAGGACCAGAGTGAGACACAGGCTAAAATTCAAGGGGCATCAGTATAATTTACCCTTTAATTATTGATTTTTTTCCTTAGGTTTCTAGAAGTTTAGAGGAACCCTTGGAGTTTTTTCTTGAGTTATAAGTTCCTATTCAGTAATTTCTTGAGGATTTTAATCCTATAAACATTTCTGGTTCAATCATATTGAAGTCATATTTCAATCAACTTGAAATGGTTGAAGATTTATATGTGCCTCATTTTATTGAAGAATTCAAACTTCAATGATAGAATACTGGGTTTAGGGTTTCGACTATTGAAGCTAAGATGGCCAAAGTGCGCTCCCTGGCGCACGCACACACAGACACACATGTATGTATGTATTATTTATCACACAATTCTTTTAAGTTTCTGCTTTTCTTGCATCATTCATCACACTATCAGAAAATTTAGAACTATATGAATATAGGGTAACTTTCAGCCACTGAACTATTCACCTTATCAAACCCTGATTAATTTAAATAATCTATGTTACCACCTCTTTAACTCATGCTTTCTACATCATACGTTCCAAACACCAAGACATTACACAAGCATAATTAGCATAGTTTTCAGTCATTGAGAGAGAAATTTTTTAAATACAAGAAAGAGAAAGCAATATAAAAAGATGCATATTGAGATATGCTCAAGCTATATCTTCTAAAACACTACAAGTTCTTTTCCTTGTAAATCATCTTCAACGAGGCCATGGATAACATATTTATGATAACGAACATAAATTAGAATCTTCACATTGGCAGGAAAAAAGTAAACAAAAAACTTGAAACCCATGCACCTTGCGAAATGTGAAAGACACCCTCCTTGAGCCTCTTCTGATCACACTGTCTTTCACTATGTCAATCTGTCAAAGAATCAATTATTGAACCTTTTCCATCAGGAATGAGGATAACAATGATCCAGCGGATAACAATGATCCAGCACTGCGAGAGAGAGAGAGAGTGTGTGTGTTTGTGGGTGTGGTATTGATGATGATTATGTTGATGCCATACATGATTAATCATGATTAACAGTTTTAACATATTCTTGCATCCTTACAGTAAGTAGAATGGTTTAGGTAATTAGTAGACAACACCTCGGCACACAACCAGTTGCTAATTCATTAACTATAAAATATACCTTATGGTGTGGGATGTAGTGATGCCAAGCATAACGTGCCTCTCCAGACAACAGTAGCAGAGACCGAGGGGGAAGATAGATAGCCCTCCTTAAGAAATTTGAATTGTTTTCAGGATTTTCCATTTCAATATCAATACTTGAGGAAGCTCTAGGAGGCCAACCACCATCGAAATTTCTTCTGAACTCCATAATGCAAGGCCCTGCTAACGAAAGGCTGAAAATTGATCCCTCAAAAGCAGAATGGGTGTCTATATGTGGGGACAAGCCCACCCCACTTGGGTACTCATTAACCTGTAATATAATAGTCTATCTTCAGTCTTAAATGCACATCATGACGCAATAACTCATCATCTGAAGATGTATTAGTACATAACATTTAATATATACATATATATATTATATTTATATAGATATATCTCATCACTATATTAAACAGGAAAACAAGATTTACACGGTCAAATGACAGAATTATTGCAAATAAAGTGCACAAAAACAAAGTTGCATACCGTTAATTGGTCCAAACTTATAATTTCAACATCCTCCTGCTTTGGAAGCATAGAAATTCTTTTGAGTGTAGGGGACACAAATGCTGGAAATTCACCTAGGTTCCGTTTAGGATCAACATTCCTTGTCTAACAACAAGTAAAACGATTGAGTCATACAGAAAGGCTTGAAAAGTCATTCATATTCCTAAATTAACAAGAATCATCTGGTATTTGGTAACCCTTTCTTAAAAAATAGAATAAAAGAAAAAAAACAGATAGCTAAGAAAATATTTCAAATCAACCATAACTACGACATTCTTTATTAGAGAAGGAAAACAGGGAAGATCATGATTGACAACATCTTAAACTAAACTGTAAAACGGATTCACTATGGCATCCATTGTAGCGTGTGTCCCTTCAAAAGAAACTACTTTGTCACTGTTTATGGTTTCGAAATAAAAGAGACTGGAAATATTAGGGAACATCCCATTAAAAGATGAAGAGTATATATCCTGTGCGGATGGTTAGTTCTGATCATGTATTTCCAACCAACCATGAATTCTTTTATTCATTAGAATGGAGAAAAAGTAAATAAAAAAATTCTTACCTGACTTAGAATACTTCCTACAACCATTGCAAATCCTAAAGATGGTAGACGTTCATCACATAAGATCACACTCTCATCACAATCAAAAAGAAAGGAAAGTTGCTAAAGATCTTGAAACATGCACAGACAGTAATAATTTCCGAGCATTATTTCATACAAATTACAGTCTATTGACTATTATGCAGCTGGATTTGCTTGAACACAAACACACACACATATGCACCCATATAATATGTCGATGTTTCAACAAAGTCTATGAGAATTAATCTTAGTGGCACAGTATGTAAAAATATAAGATGCATATAAGAGAAGATAACTCCAAAGTTATGAAAAAACAGAAAAAAAAAATATATATATATGATCCAGCACACGGGGCTCCCCCCAATGTCAGGTCTAGAAAGGGCAATATGTACACAACCATACCCCTGTTTCCGAAGAGGTGGTTTCAGCAACTCAGACCGTGACCACCCAGTCGCTGGAGGCAAGGCATACTGTTACACCAGGGCACACCCACACAAGCAGATTCTAAAGGTATTGCAAATAAAAAAGAAGAAGCATTTTAAATGACATCATAATAAATTCTCATGAGTTCATTGAGAATTCTAGAGCTAAGGAAAGTTGAAGCAATCCATCAGAGGTTTCCCCAAGGGCCCCAACCAATACCTCCTGAAAGCATATTGATCTGTCAAATTTCAGCTACTTCTTTCAGCTCCCCCCATCCCTCCACCCTCTTACCCCCGACCACAAGAAAAAAAAAAAAAAAAAACAGAAAGGATTTGTATGTATTTAAAATGGTTTGATTGCTATAAAACAAAAAGTTTGTATATATCCAAAATGCTGTAGTCGATGACCAGTTAATCAAAGTAAAGGAGGAGGCTAGCTCTAAAGTATTTGAAGCTTACTTCATAACAGAATTCAAAGCCATAGTGCTGAACCCTTCTTTTTGAAAGATTTTTCCAAGGCCTTTCATCAACTGCTGCAAGAAGCTCCTAAAGAAACCAAAATAAGTACATATATGCATGCGTGTGTGTGTACAAGAAACTTCAAAAACGGGATCCCTCTTTTTAAGAAAAGAAAGGGATCCCATGTGGATCCACCCCTCTATATGACTAAATGATCCAAACCCTCCATTTGTTAGGTCCTCATTTACGAATCATCCATTCATCCTTATAAAAAAATCATCTAAATCGAAAACCATTTAGTCATCTAATTGTGATCAAATAAATAAATGACCACATTGTTTAAGATAAACAAAAAAATCATCAAATAGCTAAACAATTCCTAATTTGGCTGCTTTTCTACAAGGATCATTTTTGAATGACCTAAAAAATGATGGTTCGCATCATTGGACCACATTTCCGAGTGAGACTCCCATAAAGTTGTCCCTTTCTTTTCTTAGAAAGGGGAGGTCTCTCTTAAGAAGGGAGACCTATATGTATATGTGGAGCCTTCAAATGATGTATACCTCATTTTAGTCATGATGAGGTATCACTTGCGGGACCCATTCCGCATTGTAGTTCAATGATCAAAGCTGTCTATTTTCTAAGTCTCAATTCAAGAATCATCCTTGTAAAAAATTAGACAATTAAGAAACCGTTTAACCATTTGATAAAATGGTCATCACTTCAAGTGTTTATCGAAATCACTATGTTCGTCTATTTATTTTATCACAATTAGATGGTTAAGCGGTTTCTTGTTTGTCTAATTCTTTTCTAAAGATAATCCTTGAATAGAGACTTAGAAAATAGACGGTTCTAAGGAAATGCATGTGACTGAATAAAGCAAGAAGTGTGGTTTCAAAAGAAAAGGACTGAATACCTCCTCCTCTTTAGCAGTGACAAAGTCATGCAATAAGTAAAGGCCAGGAATGTTCAACTCTGAAGCCAGCAATGATACTGGAACTGAGTCATTGACTCGGCCCTGAAAGGAATCGAACTTGTTAATCTGAGAAGAAATTGAAAACAATATACATACTCTGGAACTCAAATTATGTATCAAAAATAAACGTACAGAAAATAAGTTCTATAGGAAGATCTATTGGTTATAGACAGAAGTTTCCATTATATTAAAAAAAATTTCATTTTTTCTTTAATTTTTAATCTTGCAAATAACATTAAAACATCATTCCAAGCCCAATATGAATCACCCTGGAGTCAGAATTAGTCTCTAAAGTTACATAGACATAGTAAACAATGTACTGATATCAATCAACCACTTTTGGAAAAACTTGCAACAGTGCGAAGTAAAAGCATGCGTGCAAGACATGACATTGCCATTAGGAACACAACCCATCTCAACGGTGAAAGAAATAAATAAAATTATAAAGAGTTCAGCCAGATGAGGTTTCTTTTCTCAAAGAACTTAGTCCTCAACATAGTCATTTCTCAAAATAAGTGCATAATTTCTTCCATAGAATGAAAAAGTTCCCACTATTCCTACTGCCCTAAGGAAACGGACTACATTCACTAAAACAATCATGGTCATTCAATTCTATAAGGTCAATAAAGACCACCCAACAGACAAAAAAAGAAAAAAAAAAAAAAAAAAACAGAGTCGAAATCCAATGAACTAATCCAAAACACAGTACCTGTGAAGTGGGTTGAAGCACGGAATAACGAATGTGCAAGGAACGCCCCCCAAGCTCAGCACATGGCCGTCCACCCAATGTTTTCAAGGCATTGTGGGCACAACCCTCTTCAGCGAAAGACACAACAACACGAGCACCGCTCTCATCAGCCGCATACACTCCTTTGATTTCACCAAAGGCCCCAAACACAGAAGCAATGGTGTCATACGAGAGTCCCACCGCTGGCCCACAGTTGGCCACGTAAAGATTGGGGCTCAACTGGCCTTCCGCTCCCGTTGGACGCCCAAATCTTGACAAACCCATGAATGGTATTCCGCACAGCTGCAAAGTAATTGAGAAATTTGGAAAAATACCTCAAATTTGAGACTTTTAACCGTCTTTTAAAAACTCTTATAATTGTAATAAAAAATAAATGTGAATAAACTTTGGTATCCTCGACTTGGATGTTAATTTTAAATATTTAATAAAATTTAAGTGTCTCAAACTTATATTTTAATAGAATTCAAATAAATTAAGGTATTCTTAACTCAAATTTTAATGAATTTCAATAAAATCTAAGTGTCTTTAAAAAATCATGAATTTCATTAAGTTAAGAATTTTAATAAATTTGAATGTATTTTTAACACATAACAAATTTTATAAGAATTCTAACCAATTTTCTTAAATTTTGATAATTTAAGAAAATTTATTAAAATCTTTTAAAATCTAAATTAGGACCACCCTTAAATTTAAGGGAAAATGTTAGCAAAAGGACTATAACTATACCCCTATTTTCAGTTGAGGATCCCGATTTCACTTTGATTCAATTAAGGACTATAATTTTTCAAATGACTCAATCAAGTACATTCTGTCATGTCTGTCACATTCACCGTTAAAAACTGGTCACGTGACCCGCACGTGACCAGTTTGCAGGGGCATTTTCGTCTTTTCGTGCACAATTAATTCAGACGTTGCCCATCCCAACCGCCATTTTGTACGAAAATCCAAAAAAGAAAAAGCAAATCTGAAAACCTTCAGACCCACCGTATGTTATTCCTTCAGACCCATCGCCTTCAACAGAAGCTTTAGGGTTTTAGTTTTCTGGAAGCTTTACGCCTTTACCAGTGCGAATCTGATCCAAGAATATTTGGGAATTATTGCAACGCTGATTGGAGATGGATATAGGTGAATTTCTCATAGAAAGTGGGGATACCCCGAACTACAGTAAGTGGTCCCGTGGTGCTTCGATGAATTGTTTACTCATTCTTTTGGTTTCTTCCATGAAGTGCGATTTGAAAAATACCTTCTTTTTATGGATGTTGTTTCTCTGTTGTCTCTTTCTTTTTTGCTTCTACTGCGTTGACATTTTGGAGTTTTTTTGTGGCTTTTGGCCTTTATGAGTTGTTGGGACCAGTATGTTGAATAAATTAGAGGTGGGTGGCAGTGGGGACTGAGGTGGGTTGGATTAATTGTTGACTTCAATTTCGGTACTTGTCTGCAAAAATAGTACCTT
>QANW01009170.1:206992-261840 GCA_003254865.1 Dryas drummondii | reverse complement strand
GGTATGTGGATAGTGAATATGAGCAGGAGGTTGAGGACGTAAACATTTTTGACTATGTTGACATGGATATTCATAGTGATGATGATTGTGGCAGTTTTGGAGAAGTTCAATCTGATGACATGGGAAATGAGGATGACATATGGAATTGTGATGAGGATGATGCTGTAGACATTGATCACCTCCCTGCCAAGGAAAGGAGACGCAGGAAACTAATGCCAAAATTTACATATTTTAGAAAGGAAACTGACATGCGAGATCCAAAATTCAAGTTGGGGCAGGTCTATGAATCTGTTGAGCTTTTCAGAGCAGCCATTAAGGAGTATTCCATTATCAATCAAAAGGATATCATATTTGCCAAGAATCACAAGTTGATGGTTAGAGCCAAATGTGCTAAGGGATGTCCTTGGCATCTTTATGGCTCATATGATAGGAAGATGCATACTTTTGTTGTGAGAACCTACATTGATGATCATAAGTGCACAGCACCATTATACAATGTGCATGCAAATGCAGTTTGGATGACAAATAGATATGGGGCTGAGTTTAGAATGAATCCCAATTGGGACATGAAGGCATTTAAGCAAAGAGTCCAGCAGGAATTTAATGTGACAGTGAGTAGATCTCAATTCTATAGAGCAAGGAAAATAGCAATGAAGGAGATTAATGGTCATATTGATGACCAATATGCCAAATTATGGGATTACTTGGAAACCCTTCAGCAAACAAATGAGAACACAACATGTAAGGTCAAAGCAGACTGGGAAGGTGACTCTCCAAGGTTTAGAAGATGATATATTTTCTTTGGGGAGAGGATATTTGGATGGTTGTAGACCTGTACTAGGTCTAGATGGGTGTTTTATAAAGGGCCACTACAAGGGACAACTGCTTAGTGCTATTGGTGTTGATGCCAACAATGACATGTTTCCAATAGCCTATGCAGTTGTTGAGATTGAAAACAGATCCTCCTGGACATGGTTTCTAACCCTGTTGATTGATGATTTGGGGATAGAAAACTCATGGGGGCAGGTGCTTATCTCAGATAAACAAAAGGGTCTTGTGGATGCCATCAAAGATCTACTCCCAAATGCAGAGCACAGGAATTGTGTGAAGCACATGGCTGCCAACTTTAGGAAAAAACATCCAGGGTTGTTTCTATACAACTTGGTGTTTTCTGCAGCCAAGTCAACAACAGAGCCAAGATTCTTGGCTGAAATGGACAAAATGAGAGATGCAGATTCTGAAGCACATGGTTGGTTTCATAACAAACCACCACAGAATTGGTGTCAAGCGTACTTCAGGACTCATGCCAAGTGTGATCTTATCCTCAACAACCTGTGTGAATCTTTTAATGTTGCTATACTTACTGCTAGGGACTTGCCTATTCTACACATGCTCGAGAAGATAAGATTGTATGTGATGTTGTTGATGGCTAGAAGGAGGGAGGCTTGTCAAAAGTGGAATCACCCTGTATGTCCAAGGATAAGAGAGATAATCTCTGAGAGGAAGAAAGAGTGCAATGTTTGCATTGTGAGCCATTCTGGTGCAAAAAAATATCAAGTGGATAATGGGAATGGCATGTGGTATGCTGTGGATCTTGATACTCGATCATGTTCTTGCAGAAAGTGGGAGGTGAGTGGTATACCTTGCAATCATGCCATGGCTTGTATTTTCAGGCATGGAAAACAAGTTGAGGAATATGTGGATGAGAAATATCTGATAGAGTCCTACATGGCGACTTATGCTCCTATGATTAATCCTTTACCTGGCCCAGACATGTGGTTGAGAAGTGGAAAGCCTCCATTGAAGCCTCCTGCATTTAAAACACAGCCAGGTAGGCCAAGGAGAATATGGGCTCGAGATGCAAGTGAGTCTAAAGCACCATCAAATCCACATAAATTGAGAAAGTATGATGTTACCATCAAATGCAAGAAGTGTGGCAAAGAAGGCCATAACTCAAGGACATGTGGCAGGCAAAAGATTCCAACGCAGGTGAGTTTATAATTTCTGGTCTTGCACATGGATTCTGCTATTGTAAATAGATTTCGTGTGTGTACAAAAATTTTAACTTTGTCAAACTCCAGGTGATGAAGGCCCAGAACCCTGAGCAAGCTGTGCAGCCTAAACTTAAGAAGCAGAGGATGAAACAGAGACCAGACACCCCACCAAGGAGGATGAAAGGAAGCAGCAGGCCAGTATCTTTGAGTCAACCTACTGTCTCTAAAAGTTATGATACCAGCCAAGTTTCCATGTCCCAGCCAACAAGGAGGTTTAAGTCCCCTGCCAAGAGGAAGACAAGATCCCAAACCAGTCTAGCCACTGAACAGCTCAACATGAAAAAGAAGTCAGCTGCCAAGAAGAAACAGCCATAGGCTATGGGTTTAGTTTAGTTTTTGAAATTAATTTCAGGAGATGGTGGTGATTTTTCTTGTAATTGACTTGTTTTGCTTTTGATTTTGGATTAGGAATTGGTGGTCACTGTTTTTGTGGTAAATCACTAACATTAGCAGGTTTTTGTATTAAGAATGGTGGAATGGGGGTCACTGTTTTTGTGTATTTTGATAGTGGAATGGTGGGACATATTTGTATTAGGAAGGTGAATTGTTTTTGTTATTAAGCAGGTGGATTAGAAGGTGAACTGTTATTAGGGAACCTAAGTAGGAAATATTATTTGATGTCTTTTGCAAGATGTCCAAATTTTCTCATGTGCAAGATGTAAGACATGTTAATGTTAATGTCTTTTGCAACAGTGATTACTTTGTTATTCGTCCATTTTGACAACAATGATTCAACTTATATTTTGGCATGAAATTATTGTAAAATAAGCTTATTTGTCAAAAAGAACATGAACACTTGATTTAATTTCAACTGAATTCAATCCCAAATCTGGAAAATATTCAACTTAATTCTATTACACAACAAATGCCGATATTACATTCATTTACACATAACAAACCCAATATGTGGCTGGTAGAACAACCCCGATTAGGCAAAATACATCACAGTAATTTGCACAATGTCATCATACATTAAAGACACTACTAAAATGATAACTAAAGACTACCCTATGGGCCCTATGGACCAACACCCAACCCATTTTCTTCCTGTTCCCTGCCAACCATCAGTACAAGAACAAAGAAAACCCATGAAAGAATGATGCAAAGCCACATCTTCTTTAACCTTGATTTCACTCGACCAACTTCTTCTTCCATCAGCCCTTGCTTCCTTAAAAGCCCAGGTATCACCTGCCTCGACCTTTCACACATAGGTGGATCGACCCACCTCCACAGATTGCAACCACCTCTGCCTCTCTGCAATTTTACAAACAGAGGACAGTGAAAAAATGCCCCAACAAAACAAAGGCCAGAAATCCCTAAAGATTGAATATTTGACAATAAAAAATAAGAGAACGCAAGTTGAGGCATCATAATCATACCATGGAACAACACTCAAACCTTCTTCCCGGATTCAAATCGGTCCAAGATGTCCTTATCTGGATGGGTCTTCCACACTGGCAATACATTATACTAATTACCAGGTATGCTCTCAATAATCCACTCAGATGCTTCAGATGCTTTGTTTGTTTTTTTGGGTTAAATAGCTTATATATAGACCTAGGGTTTCAGATGGGGATTGAGGTTTAATATTGGTGGGAAAGTCTATGTGGATGGCGGGAAATCGAGATTGCGGTTGGGATGGGCAACGTCTGAATTAATTGTGCACGAAAAGACGAAAATGCCCCTGCAAACTGGTCACGTGCGGGTCACGTGACCAGTTTTTAACGGTGAATGTGACAGACATGACGGAATGTACTTGATTGAGTCATTTGAAAAATTATAGTCCTTAATTGAATCAAAGTGAAATCGGGATCCTCAACTGAAAATAGGGGTATATTTATAGTCCTTTTGCTAACATTTTCCCTAAATTTAATTACCCTTCAATTAGAATCCATAATCTTGTCTCACTCTTCCCCTCCCCAAATGCACGATATCTTCTCCCTCACAACATCTTCTCCATCACAAACTAACCCAATCACACTTGCATGCACCACTTCAACCGTCGATGAAATAGTCCAACCACTTCGCCAAAAAGTCGCCACAACTCACTCCACCAAGTCGAGCAAAAACCCACCCTCACCAAGTTGATGCAAGCACAGTCGCGTCGGAAAATCAAGTTGCAGCAAAACACAGTGGTGCTCGACCACCAAATTGCTGCAAGCACACAACGGCAAAACTATAAAATCGCTGCAAGAACACAGTCGTCTGACCATCAATTTCTAGCAAGCATAAACTCATGTACCCACACAACCACGAGCATGAAATTCATATGGATTCATTATTTTAATTCTCACATTTTTTAAAAAAAGAAAAAGAAAAAAAGACTCGAGGATGCTCGATGGGTGCTGAAGGATCTCGACGGGTATTCGAGGGTGCTCGACGGGTACTCGAGTAGTGCTCGACCGGTACTCGAGTTTTTGCTCGAAGTGTGCTCAAGCACGTGAACTGCAACCTGCAACTTGTCCAAGACACCATGAAAGACCAATCTTTCAGTTCTGGAAGGTGGTGTGGGTCTGTGTTGGAGTGGGTCATGACTCGTGAGGGTGGAGAAGAGACTGAGGTGAAGGAGGGGAGAGAGACAAAGTTGAGAGGAGAAGGAGAGAAAGAGACGTGTGATGCGAGGAGGGACTAATGTTGTGTTGGTTTTGCAAATTTTTTTAATTTTAAGGGTATTTGAGTATTTTTTTTATTCTCATTTTGATTATTTTTTAAAAAATTATAAAAAGTGGGTTAAAACTTAAAACTCTTAGTGGGTTTAGAAAATGGTTATCTTTCCAAATTTCTCAAAGTAATTTGATAAATATGGAAAAATGAAGATGTTTTAGTCATTAAGGATTTTTAACCCAATTTTAATAATTCTTAGAAAGATAACTAAAATGGAGAGAGAAAATACCCAAATACTCTTAAAATTAAAAACTTACCAAAACCGAAAAACCCACACACATCAAGAAATTTGAAAACATAGCCCAAATGTGAGCCTCTTATTGACATTTTAGCCAACTTTTTTAGACTCTTAAAATTCTAACCACAATTGGTGTTGAAAAGACATTGTTATTGCCACATAACACTTGACCTTCCCAATTTTTGTTTTTTTTGTAAATAAACAAGTAAATAAAGAAAGAGACAAAGCTCTAAAGTCTATATAAATAAGGCCTAGATAAATTAACTTTGGCCAACCAACAAATAAAACAGCAAACTGGGAGGAACAAATCACACCAAACCACACTCCCATAACTATGGTAAAAAGCAACAAACTAGCCAACAATGACAAGAAAGAGGCAACCAAGCAAGACTAACTACCAGACCTTGTTGTAGGAATATTCCATAACTGAGCCACTGCCAAGTTAGCTGCAGAAAGTTTGACCACCTTAAAAGTGATGTTGCTCATATATTCCCCACTTTTTATACTAAGATTCAAATGCAGTTTCAGACTACCATACAGATTCTTTGTTTATATAATGGTGGTGATGAGTATCTCAACAAATATCTTGGAGAGTTTTTCCGCTCCCATGGTATTCTCCATTAAACTACCTGTGTCTAGGGACGGATCATCATAGTGGGCTGGACGTGCTCCAGCCCACCCTTGTAATTTTTTTTTAAGCTATGTATGTATACAGCCCACAGCCCACCCCAATTAAAAAAGACAAAACACTACTTACACATATCCAGCCCCTACCAACCTTAATTGTTTGTTTTAAAAAGTGAAGCCCACTGCTCACAACCCACCTAAATTAAAAAGGAGAAAATAAACAAACATCACCACAGCTCCCCAACATATTGTTGATCATCACAGAGACAGAAAAGTGCAAACAGCCAAAACTTTCTTCTCTTGTCTCTATCGCCGACACGCAGTGGCTGTGGCCCCAATCTCTCTAGTGCTCTGCATCTGCTCTCAGGTGCCTTTCTTTGCAAGTGCAACAATCAACATCTTCTCTTGCCTCTTGGTATTTAAAATTTCTAACTCTATTATATTTCTTTTGTTTTTAAATTTAATTTAGATTTAAATATTTGGGCATTGGAGCTGAATTTAGATTTTTTATTCTATTATTAGGGATTTAATTTAAGGTGTGAATTTAGTCATTTAGGGATTAAGTTATGTAGACGGAGAATCGGCGTGAGACAGAAAACGCCCTCGTCGGCGATCTGCGTTTTCCGATGGAGTTACGACGCCGGACCACTTGGGTTTTCTTCACCAGGCCCCGGCGAGTTCAGCCATGGCCTCCCCTAGCTTCGACGACCTCACACGGCGACAGATAGAGAAATTTCAGGCTAGCGGCTTCTTTGGCTAGTTCGAGCTTTTCTGGCGAGATTTGCCCCTCGATCCAGTTACTAGAAATGATCCTCTAGGTATGAGCTTTTTTTCCCCCTTGTTCTTGCGTTAAAATTTTGAGAATCTGAAGATTTAAATTTTAGGGCTTGTACCCATTTCAGGTTTACCTTGAATTGAGCATGTTTAAATGATTTCTAAGTTGTTTTACGTCCAATTGAAGTGCCTAGGTTGATTGGGGTTGAACTTTCGTCGAAAAAAAAAAAATTTTAGGATCTGTCGTCGCTGCCATCACTGCCTCCGCCACTTGTGGCGGTGGGTCAGCGGTCGTTTGTCTTATTTTGCCCACATTGAACTTTTAGGAGATCCTCGGAGGTTGTTTGGTGAGTTCTGTGAAATTTTCGTGTTCTTTAAGGCCGGGCAGCCACCGTGTGTGGTGGCGACAGCCCGTTTTGGACGTTAAACTACCAGTTGTGAATTCTGTATATATTTAAGTTGGTTGTCTGGTCTTAACAGATACACGGGCTCGAGAAATCTCATTCCCGATGCCATTATACTGCTGGATTTAGTATCCGAGCAATGGCACCGTGAAGGGTATTTCGGTCTTTTACGTAATTGAATTGTGAGTGAAACTTATCTAGTTATATTGTTGAGTACCGTAGATGAATTATCTGTTTTACGTGATTTGTTGTTTTATGTTAGAAGAGGCTAGGTGTAAGATTCGAGTCATGAGAATGTAGTAACGAGAATTTGAGACTAAAGGATTAATTGAGAATTTTAGAGAGATGGCATGACGATAATTGCTGAATTAGAGAAAAAATGTTTATTGTTGAGGTAATGAGTGAGGATTAAACAATTATTATACAGTAGACTATGAGTAGGAAAGACAAACAAGTGAGGGGTTGTGAGTAAGAATCAATTTCGGAAAGGTTTCGGTATAGTTCGGAGTAGACAGTGAGTGGATCTTTGGTTTTCGAAACGTTTTGCACATTTTATAATACAACTCTTTCTTGATTTATTTGAGTATGGACAGTTTCTGGAAATGGTTTTTGGTATTATTTTGGGAAAGTTTTATTAGTGAATTTCTGTCCTATAGAAAATGATTTTTATTTAAGCGAATTTATTAGAAGAATTAAATTTCAGTTTTTATCTTGAACAGTATTTTTGAGATGTAGTTGATTGAGATATTTAAAAGCAGTTTTAAACCGCCATATTAGTACCCCCTCAGCAGGTATAGAATTTTTTTACACTCGCCTAGAGATGACTCGGCGGTGTATGATCAGCACTCGCTCTGCACTTGCCTAATTGGCGGTGTACGACCAGCACTCGCTCTGCACTTGCCTAGTTGGCGGTGTATGACCAGCACGACATTTGCTCTACACTTGCCTAGTAGGTGGTGTACGACCAGCATTTGCTCTGTACTTGCCTAATCGGCGGTGTATGACCAGTATTACAGCAGGTACAGATTTGATCTGCACTCACCTAGAGATGACTCGGCAGTGTATGATCAGCATCACAGCAGGTACAGATTTGCTCTACACTTGCCTAGAGATGACTCAGCGGTGTATGACCAGCATTACAGCAGGTACATATTTGCTCTGCACTTGCCTAGAGATGACTCGGCAGTGTATGTGTGAGACCCGAAAATTTCCAAATTTATTTTGGGATTTTTCCTTATTTTCTAAAAATTTTTATAGAATTTATTTATCGAAACATCTAATTTTTCCACCTTGAGCTTTAATTGTTTGACCAACTTTGACTAGGGTTTTGACCCAAGTTAGAACTTTAAAAGGTAGTAATTTTACTCACGAACCCAACGGAGCAAGTCTCGTATTATTTCGAGTCCGGGAGATTATTTTATGAATTTCCCAAATTTTCTTTTTCTTTAAAGCATTTTATCTTAGTTTGTGGAGCTTGAAATTTTTGAAATTTTTCTAAAGGGCAAATTGGTAATTTGACCTCATAGTTAATTAGTACTAGTCGATATTTTTCGGGGTATTTTTCTGAGTCCCGAGCTAATTTTAATTAATTTTTGAAGTTGGGGAATATAGGAAAAAAGAAAATAAAATAGGAAATCACCAGATCGTGCCACGTGGCACGATCTGGAGCGTCCATCGCTGCATGGCAGCAAGATCTGATGGCTGCATGTGCAGCCAAGTGTTAATGCACATGCTATGTGTCACTTCCCAATAGGCCCATTTTGTGACGGTTGACTTGAGTCAACCCAGTCAACTCGGATGAGTCAACCGAGTTGACTCACTTTTTCTCCCTATAAATAGTGACGCAACTCAGCTGGTCTTCATCCCATTTCAGTCGCACGCTTCCCAAAAGAGAGCTTCTCTCTCCTCTCTCTTCCTTTCTCTCTCTTGTTTTGAGTTTATCTTGAGTTCTGGAGCTCCGATCGACGATCCGATTTCGCCTACGCGATCGTGGCGACGAGCTCTTCAATTCTCGTAGTGTCAAGGCTATGTTTTGGTGAAATTTAAAAAAAAAAAATCATTTCTGAGCTCCATAGGTAATTTTTTGATCTCTGTCAAATTTCTGCTAAAATTTTATTAAATTAATCTCTTATTAATTAGGCTATTTTAATCTTATTACTTAGCAAGTCTAGTAGTACCGAGACTCTGCCCATGAGAAGTCTTCAATAGGTATACCCTTAACCCAGCTTATTTAATCTGCAGTTATTTAAGTTGTGGTTATAGACGGAACGCCGTTTAACTGTTGTTATCAAATAAACTTAATAAATATTGAGGCCATATCAGTGGTAACTAAATAACGTGATGACTAAGTTCAGTCCATGAGCATACAGACGTTGGGTACTGAGCCAGAGCTCCCTCAGTTTCCCCATGCACTGACCTGGTCACGTTGTAGGTTCATATTTGATCAACCTCCTCGACAATAAATTAAAATAGATATAAAAACCACACGGTCTGACATGACTGTTTACCTCGGGGTGCAAGGTCATGTCGGATTAAGAATTCAAAGAAGTCTAGCAGTTACAAGAAGTCTAGCAGTTACGCTAGTGTCAAACCTCTGAATTATACTTGGTCTTAACAGACAATGTCATCGATTTACGTGAAGACCGTTTTTAACACCAGTTGTTGTCAAACTAGGAACTCCAGTTACCTAAAAGAGATCGTTGCGACGTGGCAAATTGTGATTTGTACTCGAGAACAGACAAAAGCTGTGGACACTAGGTAGGGGGACAACACACTCTGACTAGTGGATTTCCTGCATGTACTATATAATAAATACTGTGTGATAAAGATGCATGTTTTTTATTGGCATATCTGCTTAGTTTTATAATGATGAGAATGATGACTGTTATGCATATTCTCGTGAGATTGTTATTGTGCTTGACTTGAGAGTGAAAGGTCCCTTACGGTAGACCCTGAGTTTCGATCCCCAAAACCTCATGAAGGGTTGTACGGACGAACTGGTTGATTGTCCTTCTTGGAAGGCCAGTCTAGGCGGTATAACCATGAAATGACCACTTTCACTACCCTGTCCCAGTCAAATGGCTGCAGGACTTTGTTATGTTTTTGTGAGAGGGTAGTTAGCCCTAACGGCTGGTCAGCAGGTATGATTCTGAACTTGGGCCCAAAAATCTGTATTTTGAAAATTGTATGAGCATGTTACTAGTTTTATAAAGCTTGACAACTGGTTTGTGTTGTGCATTTGATTTTAAATTATCTTAAACTATTTTTCAAACCTAGCAGGGAGTTCCTTGAGGGGGAGCAATGAACGTATGTGATGCTCACCCCTACATTGTTGTTTTTCTCCCTCTTAGGTGGTGGTGCGGTCTCGAGCTTGTCAACTCCTGTGTTCCTGTTTAGTCATTATATTTCCTTGGGCAGGTCCTTGGTATCCTTTTACTATCTTTATATACCCTTGGTCATATCCTGTATATACACTGAGTCCTTGGGTTGTCTACTTTTGAATTATCGAGTCTGTATAAACAGTTTCTTTGAAGTTACTCTAAACATTAGTAGTTCCGAGAGTTGGTTCAATTATGAATTAATTATTTCTATATTTTTTCGCTGCAAACTCAAGAACTCTGATCCAATCCATTTTGCTAAACCAAAAGGCTTAACTTATTTTGTGAATATTTGGGATTATAACACCGGAGGATTGGTTGATGTAGTCTCAGGTATTCTCAAGATAGGTGCCTCTGTTACGTACCCGGGTTTTGGGGCGTGACAGTATGACCAGCGGTTCTCCGGGTATTAGTCTGGCGTGAGTTTTCAATTATGGAGTATTTTAAGAAATTATATTACACTAGTAAATGTTTTATATGACAGTTTCAGTAAGGCATTTCGTATTGTTTCAGATATTTTAACAGTTTTACAGCTTGAGAGTATTAATTGTTTTTCAGAGTTTGATTTATGGTTTAAAGGGATTTCAAAGTGGATTTGAAAGAAGAGATTTTGAAAATAGTTTTAAAGCTGGAGGATTTCAAAGAGATTAGTTAGCGTAACTGTTTGCTTTGCCTGCGTGTATGCTTTTATTTGCTAGGACTTGGTTTGGCTAAGACTTGGTAAAGCCTAGGCTTGAATCCTTGAGAATGGAAATGATGGTGATTATGCTTTAAGGTTATTAAATTAAGATGAGAATAATTTGAGGTTGAGGTTAATAGTTGACGATTAGGCAACTGAATTGCATAATGATCTGGCGGCGGCGGGTCAGCGGTCGTTTGTCTCATTTTGCTCACATTGAACTTCTAGGAGATCCTCGGAGGTTGTTTAGTGAGTTCTGTGAAATTTCCGTGTTATTTAAGGCTGGGCAGCCACTGTGTGTGGTGGTGGCCGCTCGTTTTGGACGTTAAACGACTAGTTGTGAATTCTGTATATATTTAAGTTGGTTGTCTTGTCTTAACAAGTACACGGGCTCGGGAAATCTCATTCCCAATGTCGTTATGCTGCCAAATTTGGTATCCAAGCAATGGCACCGTGAAGGGTATTTCGGTTTTTTACCTAGTTGAATTGTGAGTGAAACTTATCTAATTATATTGTTGAATACCTTAAATGAATTGTCTGTTTTGCGTGATTTATTGCTTTATGTTAGAAGAGGCTGGGTGTAAGATTCGAATCATGAGAATGTAGTGATGAGAATTTGAGACCAAAGGATTAATTGGGAATTATAGAGATGTCATGACGATAATTGCTGAATTAGAGGATTAAGCAATTATTATACAGTAGACTGTGAGTAGGAATGACATACAAGTGAGGGGTCGTGAGTAAGAATCAATTTCAGAATGGTTTCGGTATAGTTCGGAGTAGACAATGAATGGATCTTTGGTTTTCAAAACGTTTTGCACATTTTATAATTCAACTCTTTTCTTAATTTTTTTGAGTATGGACAGTTTCTGGAAATGGTTTTTGGTATTATTTTGGGAAAGTTTTATTAATGAATTTCTGTCCTGTAGAAAATGATTTTTATTTAAGCGAATTTATTGGAAGAATTAAATTTCAATTTTTTATCTTGATGAGTATTTTTGAGATGTGGTTGATTGAGATATTTAAAAGCAGTTTTAAACCGCCATATTAGTACCCCCTCTGCAGGTATAGAATTGCTCTGCACTCGCCTAGAGATGACTCGGCGGTGTATAACCAACACTCGCTCTGCACTTGCCTAATTGGCGGTGTACGACCAGCACTCGCTCTACACTTGCCTAATTGGCAGTGTACGATCAGCATTCGCTCTGCACTTGCCTAGTTGGCGATGTATGACCAACACGGGATTTGCTCTGTACTTGCCTAGTAGGCAGTGTACGACCAATATTTGCTATGCACTTGCCTAATCGGCGGTGTATGACCAGCATCACAGAAGGTAAATATTTGCTCTGCACTCGCCTAGAGATGACTCGGCGGTGTATGACTAGCATCACAGCAGGTACAGATTTGCTCTGTACTCGCCTAGAGATGACTCGGCGGTGTATGACCAGCATCACAGCAGGGACAGATTTTCTCTGCACTCGCCTAGAGTCATAGGGGTGTAAACGAGCCGAGCCAAGCCGAATACCACTGTGCTCAAGCTTGGCTTGTTATAAATTTTTCGAGCTTGAGCTTGGCTTGGCTTGGTTCTTATACGAGCCGAGCTCGAACGAGCTAAAAACCAATCGAACTCGAGCTATATCAAGCTTTTTTATATAATTGTATCTAAGGTATTTTATTGGCTACAATTTAAAAATAAATATTAAAAAAATCTGATTACCATTTAAACATTCATAACATAATACTTGCAAAAATTCTCATTAAAAAAGAGACAAAGAGACATTAGGTAGTAGAATTCTCATAACCAAACAATATAAAAACAAACTAGGAAATAAAAATAGCAAACCCTCATATAGTCATATAAGCAATGGAAAAGGAGGGACAAACAAAAGATACAAAATAGAACACTTCCAAACACAAACAAGTTTACAGCAAACAATCATAAAAAAGCAACTGTCAATTGATGAAATAAAAAAAAAAATTGATACTTCATTCCCAACAACTTTTTGAGCTTATAATTCGAACGAACGAGCCGAGCTTTGTTCACGAGCTGTCTCATAGGAAAATACGAGCAGCTCACGAGCTTTCCGAGCCGAACATACCAAAGCTCAAGCTTGGCTTGTTTATTAAACGAGCGAGCCTCGGCTTGGCTTGTTTTTTTACGAGCCGAGCTTAAACGAATCAAGCTCGAGCCGAACTCGATACGAATTCGAGCTGTATCGAGCCGATTTACAGCCCTACCTATAGATGACTCGGCAGTGTATGACCAGCATCATAGCAGGTACAGATTTGATCTGCACTCACCTAGAGTTGACTCGGCGGTGTATGACCAGCATCATAGCAGGTACAGATTTGCTCTGTACTCGCCTAGAGATGACTCGGCGGTGTATGACCAGAGTCACAGCAGGTACAGATTTGCTCTGCACTCGCCCAGAGATGACTCAGTGGTGTATGACCAGCATAGCAGGTACAGATTTGCTCTGCACTCGCCCAGAGATGACTCGGCGGTGTATGACCAGCATCACAGTAGGTACATATTTGCTCTGCACTCGCCCAGAGATGACTCGGCGGTGTATGACCAGCATCACAGCATGTACAAATTTGCTCTGCACTTACCTAGAGATGACTTGGCAGTGTATGACCAACGGTTCCCAGGGTACTAGTGTGATGTGAGTTTTCAATTATAGAGTATTTTAAGAAATTATATTACACCAGTAAATGTTTTATATGACAGTTTCAATAAGGCATTTCGTATTGTTTCAAATATTTTAACAGTTTTACAGCTTAAGAGTATTAATTGTTTTTCAGAGTTTGATTTATGGTTTAAAGGGATTTTAAAGTGGATTTGAAAGAAGAGATTTTGAAAATAGTTTTAAAGCTGGAGGATTTCAAAGAGTGACGTGAGTGAAATTAGTTAGCGTAACTATTTGCTTTGCCTGCGTGTATGCTTTTATTTGCTAGGACTTGGTAAAGTCTAGGCTTGAATCCTTGAGAATGGAAATGATAGTGATTATGCTTTAAGGTTATTAAATTAAGATGAGAATGATTTGAGGTTGAGGTTAATAGTTGACGATTAGGCAATTGAATTGCAGAATGATTATTATTATTTTTGGTGGAATTATAATGTGAATTTGAGGAATTATGTTTACCTTGATGCTTGGATATTTGTTGATGAATTTGTGATGTGATTGTGTAATTATAGATACTCTTGTGGATTATTTTGAGTATGGAAATTGAGGATATTATTGAGGATAATTATTTCGTCATTTCACTCATACCGGGTTATCTATTTGAATGACCTGGTGTACCATGGATATGGTGCAGTGTGATTGTTGGTGTTTTGCAAGTTAAGTAGGCTAAGGAGGCAATGAGGAGAAGTCGAGACAGTGGGACTCAGCGAGATTTATTTAACTGTTTTTACACAATGTTTTTGTTTAAATATTTTTGGTAAATTGTTTTTAGTTATATTTATGTGCATGGCTCAAAGGAAAGAGAAAATAGATTTTCAAGGTTGATGTTTCAGTGTTTTCGTTGATCTTTCAATGTTTTATGGCCCGAGGTTTGGGGTGTTACACTAAACCTAACTTCTACATCAAAATGGATGTTGGTTTTGGGGCGTCACACATGTGGATTTTTAAAGATTAATAATTTTTCAAAATGGACCGTATCTAGCTAATTATATCAAATTAATAAATGTGATATGAAAATATCTCACTGGATACGATTATTAATTATATTCCCATAATGTTATCGATTTTTGTTTATTGAATTCACTATAAATAATTAGGACTCTATGCTTTGGTCATAACAATGAGCCATTCGGGACTAGGAGTCTTGAGATGATCACTATTGTATTTACTTTGGGTGTTGTGAATTTTCTTCAATATTCCATTAATAGTTTCCTATTGTAAGATCATTACTCTAAAGCATTTTAGCGTTTATTATTTATTTGTTATGCTTACTTAATTTAATTTTTTTTCTCTCTTCATTTTTACTATAACCATCATATATGGATCTCCCCCCCTCCCCCCTCCTAATTGGCGTATGAAATTTTATGTGGAATATAGGTAAAAAATGACCTTGTCATGAACTTAGAATTCAATGCAAAAATTGTATCTACTTTTTATTTTTAATAGCCTATTCTACTTATTTTATAATTGCAGCAATCCTTCAAAAAGATCATGAGAAAGATTTATTTCAATTTATGAAATATTTGTTGAGGAAGATGAAATCCATCTTCAATCGGATCAATGATTTATCAGATATATATAAAATTATGGTACGTTAAGATCTTTTGATTATCTTGCCTCCTTCAACTCTTTCCATCTTCATTTACAAATTTCACGCTTTTTCTCTCTCTCTTCCTTCCTTTACCTTCATCATTTGCAACGATGACTCAGCTGGTTCCTAGCTCCATTCCTCAGGTAATGTGTCTGAAACTCCTGGTTTTCTCTCTCTCTCTCTCTCTCTCTCTCTCTCTCTCTCTCTGTACATATTTGATCTCATGTAACCTATGTTGCAGGTGTTATATATATATATTTCTTTAGGGTTTAAAGATCTTCATTTGAAAATGAGTGGCCGAGGAGGAAAAATCGTAATCCAATTATCTAGAGGTGAAATCTTGAGACACCCAGCAAGCTATTGAAAAAAAAAATAAAAAAAAAGTTGTTTCTATCTTAATCCATGCATGTCAATATGTTTGGCTTTTATCAGATATATTACTGGTTTATTTTAATTTTTTATGTGTATTCTTTTATTTTCATTTCTTTTTAGGTCCAAATCACTATAGATCTCATTTTGTCTATGTGTTCTTTTTTTTTCTTGTGACAAGGATTTGAATAATTTTGATAAAATTAAATTAAAATAAAAGTAACCCTTATGGTCATAGAAGGAAAAACGTTATCAAATGAAATAAAAAGAAATAACCAATAAAAGGAAATTGTGTGTAGCATTGTGGTTTCAATTAACCTTTTTTTTAATTTGGGAAATTTAATCAATTTCTCTATAATATTTTTTGTAAAAAAAATATGTTTCTTAGTGCTCTTTTTATTTTTTATTTATTTATTTTTATTTATTGGGATAGACCAGAGATAACGATTGATATAAGTACATGTACCCTAATTAAACTCCACAAACTGATTTGCTACAAGTCTAATGATATACTTTTTGGCTTTTTTACCCAAATACCACCTAGACTACAAGGGTGTGCTCATGTACCACCTAAATTCTTTTTCTTGCTAATTTACCATTTGAAATATCAATATGTTCCAATGTAGCACTTATCGTCAATTTTTCTGTTAAATCATCAACTTTTTTTCTCAAACTTCTTAGTTTGCCTTTAAGTATAATTAAGAAGAGAGAGAGAAAGAGAGGAAGGGAGGCCGGCATCGTCAGGGATGGGTCGGTGTCGGGGGTGAGGGTGGGTTGGCTGGTTTTTTTTTTTTTTTTTTTTTAAGTTTATTTGGATTTTAGTTTTGTTTTTCAAATATTTTATAATATGAATTGATAATATTACCCTTCAAGATAACAGAAAAATTAACAAAAATGGATGACAAGTGCTACATTGGCACATATTGGTATTTGGGTAAAAAAGCCATATATTTTTTTTTTCTAAGAATCCAAATCTAATGATATATGTACATGTCCCCTAATTAACTCCACAAAGTGATTTGCCACAAATAATTTCAGAATTTGTATATATATATACAGGCTTCTTCTATTGAGGTATACCTCAACTTATTTATATTGAGGTATACCTCAACTTATTTATATTGAGGTATACCCTATTAGGGCCCACACGAGTCATTTTGTGTTGATTCGAATCATTCATTTTTTACATCTTCATTGATAGATAATCTTTGCAAAAAATTAGCCAAATCGGAAATTATTTGCCTATTTAACTTTGATCAAATAAATTGACGAACCAAATATTTTTGATGAAACTGTTCATTTGTTTGATCAAAGTTAGATAGGCAAATGATTTCCGATTTGGTTAACTTTTTGTAAGGATGATCTATCAATAAAGATGATTCTTGTGAATGGTTCGGATCGACACAAAATGACTCGTGTGAGCCCAACAAGATCATACATCAACATAAATAAGTTGAGGTATACTTCAATAGAAGGAGCCTATATATATATCAGTAATGTTTCTATGAGCTGCAAAATTTGGTTGACTTTAAGCGTCACCAATATATTTGTAACGGTTGGATGAATTAGCATGCATATATGTTTAATTGTTTAGTTCAATTGTTAAATTAGCATGCATATATATTTATGTTGACGATAATCAAGGTCATGCTCAGCATCCAGGAATTAATAAAAATTAAAGCAATGTGAGTTCAACATTAACTTTAGTTTTCAGTTGTGTGTGTGTTAAGTAGTTAACTTAGAAATTAATTAAGAATCATACGTACCAAGCTAAGCTAAATATATCAAACATATTTAAGTAATATTTCGGAATTAAGTAGAGTTAACATTCTGTATTATTGGATGTGGATATCAGATGAGCTTAATTAATTCCTTGTTGATATCTTATATATAATTATATATTAACTCAATAAAATTTTCCCTTTAATTGGCAGGATGAGAATAATCACGAAACTGATGATGAGGAGGAGGAGGAGGAGGAGCATGATATTGAAGTAGTGCAACCTCAAACAACTGCACCATCCAACGTCATCCCAAACCCAAACCCACTCCTTCACCCATTCATGAACATCAACCCTAACTACCACTGCAGCCACCAGGTGAATATATGCAACTTTATATTAATTATTAATTATTATAGACATGATTAATTGTGTTAATTAATTTGTTGTTTCAAATTAAGCAAAATTTTGATGATCGAATTGAGATGTTTGATGTATTGTAGTGGTACTTCGAAGAAAGGCAGCAGAGGATCCAAATAATTATATTCCTCTGCATGGCCTTACATGAGAAAAAAGAAGACGATTATATTGGCACAACTTCTAGACTTCGAGTACTGCTATATTCTCTGACATGTTGCTACCTAGCTAGGCCTGCAAATTAACCAATTAAGCTTCCTTGTGCAGTTCAGACATTGCATTGTGAGGCTTTTGAAATTGGAAGAGTGTGATTGGTTCTTTAGACAGGACAATAGAGAGCTGATGAGGAGTTAATTGATTGTGTAGAGGCAAGGGAGATATTTCTTTATGAAGTTAAAATTAACAAGTGGAGAACAATGGAGAGAGAAATTGACAAGTGCACATGGGTGAGAGTGAGCCTCAGTACTCTTTAGGGAGTCAGATGTAAATTTTACACATTTTTCTGGTTTCCTCAATTTCACCTTGTGGGGAATGATTGTATTTCCTAAGTATTAATTTCATTGCTCTAGCTTCTTACAGGATATTGGCCCACTAGTTGAATAAAAAAATGGAGGCATTTTTTCTAGTGTTCAAGTAAATTTTGGCTTATTGTCCCTTTACATACCAAAAACGGGGCCTTTTTATCATTTTATATATTTGTATATTTGTAATAAACTAAGAAAATTTATTTATTTATTTATTTTCTATTAATTTTAGTTTCTAAATAGGTTCCACAAAGGGCCTCAACCTTTAGTCTTGCCTAGGACCTCCTAAAGATTGTTGGGATCTATTGATACCAAGCCTAGACTATAAAAAGATTTATAAGCTAACTTCAAACCGACAAACCTTGTGTTGATTATCGGTGAAAACAAAAAAATACACTATCAATTGCTTAGTAGTGGCTGCTCGGTGTTTTGCGTTATTTGTTGTGGTTATCTGCTCTACTAAATGACTATATATATATACACACACAAAAAGAGGACCTCCACATTAGAGTTCAATGATTGCAACTGTTTATTTTTTAAGCCTATACTCAAAATCATCCCTACAAAATATAAGAGTCATAAATCAAAATTTTTTATAGTACCAAAGATGACAGGACTGCCCCCGAGTTTCACCCAAAAACCCAAAGGGGTCTTATGGGAATCCAAAATCAAAGAAAATCCTACCGAAAATTCAGTAGAACCTCCCCTGAAAATGGACTAACCCAAAATTTTAAACCTGTTAAAAAACACTTTTAAACAACAACCACCTCTACCACAACCAAAAAGGGTCTCAGACCCAATAGTTTCAAATAAAACAAACTTAAGCTTGAGGGTGGTTATCAGATCCACTATGCTATTACAGAAATTTTTAAAATTTAAGAAAGAAACTCCCAAAATGGAAGTGATTGCCTACAAGATCCGGGAACAGAAAATGGATACTATGCCTCGACGTGATTGGCTCAACCTTCACCGAATCTACTACCTGGGGGAAAACAATTTAAGACAAACAAGAAAAACTGTGAGATAAACTCAGTGAGTGAACAGTCGAATGGAAATGAAATCAAAGATTAATGAGCTTTTTAGAAAAACCTTTTATAAGAGACGTTTAACTTTAAGACCTCACGTCGCTCTTTGAAATCCCCTAGTTTTAAAACACTTTCAGAAAACACGTTCAAAGTTACTCTCATATTTCAATAAACCACATCAAAGGCAGAAACCCTTTATCGAATAAAATTCAAACATTAAATTTCTGAATAGTTAATAAATTTAAAATAAACAATTTCAATAAAACTATATAATATATTTATAATAAAACACATCAAATCAGTTACCCGAAGAATCTGTCATACATGCGCAGAGCCGAGGATCTGTCATACGCATGCAGAGCCATAAATAATTTGTCATACATGCGTAGAGCCGAGGATCTGTCATACTTATGCAGAGCAAGAAATTTCTATCTTACATGCGCAGAACATAGAATCTATCGTACGCATGCAGAGCCACAAATTATGTCTTACATGCACGCGATCCAAAGACTATGTGTGTGCCGCAATGGGTCCCAAAGACATATCTAATCTGATAACCTGAAAGAGTACTGAAGTGGGTGGTTTGAAAACCAACAACAATTTGACAAACAACATAGGTTTTACTTCCCAAACCTTTTTCAAAACTTTTCAAAATAAAATAATGAATCGATATAAATCTCAATTCCATCTTTCTCACCATAGGTTCAAAATAAAACGAGTTATAATCATAATAAAAAGAGTGGTAATAAATATTAAGAACCCCTCGTTCAAGTTCAAGAAAATTTAACATATAAAAATTTATGCTAAAACAATCACTTGTGTATGATTTAAAAAGCCAAACACTTCAAATCTAAACATCAAATCCCCAATTAAAATCCACATCATAGAATAATTAAAATGGTACGATTTTTCATAACTCATTAAAAATTAAACCAACTCAAAGATTCTTATTTCTCAAAAAATAACTCGAAAACAAGTGTAAATTAAATTATAAACTTTCATAAACATTTTCAAAATGTAAAAGTTCACTCACTGTGATATCCCTAGCTTCGATCCTCCGCCGGATCGTCACGAGCCACAGTCGTCTCGCCTATAGAATAAACAATCAACGAAATACAATTAGTTCCGACTCAAGACACTTAACCGTAGATGTGTGCTCAACTTAACATCATGCCCGACACTCGTTCTAATTCGACGGTTTACGACGTTCAAAATTAAACTTACAAACAACTTCGGCTTCTCCAATCACACTCACATAGCCATGCTCAACAACTCACACCACAAATGCCCAAAAATAGTCCTTTATTCACGAATGGCAGTGGGGGTTCAGAATTACTGTGGGTGTTGCCCAAGGTGGCTGCCCAAACTCCAATTTCAACCAATTTTATTCAATTTCAACTAAACTCACATATTTTCTCAGTCCTAGACAACTATTGAGTCTCCTAGGGACGGAATTTGTCCTAGACAACACCGTAATAGCCCCTAAATTCAAAAATTATAGAAAAACCCGAAATGACCCCAAATCCCTAACTTAAACTTCCACAAAAACTCATAATTTCACAAACTTTAACTTAAAATCTTCAATTGGAGTTCATAGGGGTGGATAATGTCTAACAATTCTCCAAAAATAATCCCCAAAACCATATTTCAAAACAAACCCGAAAATAGCCTTAAATCCCATAAATACAAGTTTCAAAATTTCAAGATTTCTGAGCTACAAAACCAGAATAAATGAAAGCCCAAAGAAAGAGGAACGAAACCCACCTAGGATGGATATGATTGGCGCCAGAAAACTGGTTGAAGAAGGGAGGAGAAGCCGGCAGTCAAGACTGCCTTTTCCGAGCTGGAGTCGCACGCAGAGGTGGCTGGGCTGGCTGGAGGAGGCCTGAGCTGAGCTGGTTGGCGTCGGGGGAGGCTCTCCATAGCCTTAGGTCACCGAAAAAGTGGCCGGACGTGGTTGGGTGGCTGAGGCAGGTGCATGCATGGGTGGGTTGCGGGTTGTCTGTTGTGGCCCTCGTCGAAGTGGTGAATGGCTGACCAAGAGGGGGCTAGTCTGGGGGGTTGGCGCTGGCTCGTCGGTGGTCTTGGGTCGTCGGGAAGGTGGCCGGAGCAGGTCACGCCAGTGAGAGAAGGGAAGGGGAGAGTGGCTCGGGGAAGAGAGAAGGTGAGAGTGTGTGTGGGTGTAGGTGCGGGGAGAGATAAAAGGGAGAGAGAGAGAGAGAGAGAGAGAGAGAGAGAGAGAGAGAGAGAGAGAGAGAGAGAGAAATTGGTAGAAAATTTTAGAGAGAGAGAGAGAATCCCCTTTAAAAATTTGATTTTGAATTTTAAAATCCAATTTGTCAATTTTACAAAATTGCCCCTCACTTCAAACGCCCATAACTCCCAAACCGTAACTCGGATCGACGCTTGCTACCTGTCTATGAAATCGTGGGCTCGAAACCTATCTAACGGACTCAAAGTCAAAATCGAAAGCCCATTTATTTTAAAAGTCAACTTTGGGTCAAGCCCCAAAAATAAAAATTTAAATCAAAACCCTTTTTTTATTTTCCAAACAAATCCCAAATCTTTAAAATACAATTCGACGTCCTTTAAAAAAAAAATCTCTTAAAAACATAGTTAAACAAAAATTTAAATTTTTAATGAAAATTTGGATCGGGTCGTTACAAAAGATCATAACAATGAAATTAACACAATGAAATCAAATAATGAGCCATTCTAAATCCTTCGTAACCTCAAATCAACATATTTCTCAACTATGACAATAAAGTAGAAGGGGTTTTTACACACTCATCCATAGAGTGTCCTCCTCCTCACTAGTGTCCTTCAATGTTGGGGGTGTTGGGATGTCGATACTAGGGATCCTATTCCACCAACTTTCTCCCTCTGAATCTGAGAGATCAATCAAGTTAACCATTTGTCCTAAGTGTATCATGCACTCACAATTCTGTAGAGGTGAAGCATCACCAAAGCAATTGATCCCTTGCTCAACAATCCAGAACAATTGCATGTATTTTAAACTAGTTTTGTATATCAACATAAGCTTCAACGAAACCATAATCATTTGCCAAACTGGCCCAAACACTCACAGAACATATAATTAAGTTACAAACAAACAGCTTTATCATGCATGTTTAAGTCAATTACCTTTTAACATAAACTTCGCACATTCAATCACTAAGTTGAATGGAGTTCCAAAGCAGTTAATAATCACATGCCAAACATAAGTATAAAATCATAAATCTCAGATTATATGGCATTGTTTCACACATTATTATTTCCCACAACTATCCATGAATAATTAATTTCATGAAATACGAATGCATGTTAACAATAAATAACCATGCAGTGTGTACCTTTCCTCCATGACAAAGCTCACCTGTCAAAGTTTAAAACAATGGACTTGACCTAATTTATCCCCAATATCCTTCTCATAGGTAGGCTTTAGATAGTGAGATGTTCTCTAATGGAAGCATATAAGACTATATCTTCCCCTAGCCTTTAGCATATTTTTAAACCACATAACTTTCTAGAGAAACTTGTATGCATACTTTTAGGGAATCGAATCCAAGGATAAAGAAATATTTATCCTACGTACTATCTCTAATTAGGAAGTCCAAACACTCAAAACACATTAGAGTTTATATTATTGATTCAAATCACTATGAATGCTAATGTAGTGCATAGGCAGACTCCATGAAAGGGAAATATGCTCCCAATGAACCATTTATGTATCATGCATATGCATTCATGTTATGACAGTTCCATATATATATATGCATGTTAAGTTCATTATACAAGTCATGCAAGCATGTTTCTTAATTAAAGTGATGAAACCAGTAACTCACATTAAGGGCATCATTTTAGTGTAGCATACTTTGTATTGTTTCCATAGTTATTTCGAATCAAGGTAGGATAATTAACCATCACCTTATCAGTTTCAACTCCTAACTTTTAGTTCAATTAGTTTACATTCTTAAAGATATGTATTACTAATTCAAGGTTATGAAACTAGGTACCTTATTATCCAAAGCTACTTTGGGCGACGAAATTTTAAATTCCTCATCTAAAGCTACTTTAGGCAATGAAAATGTTATTTTCGTCGCCCAAGACCACTTTAGGCAAGGATTTGACAGTTTGTCGCCCAAAGTAATCTTAGGCGAGGAACATATTCGTCGCCCAAAGTCTTTTTAGGCAATGAACATCGTATTTGTCGCGAGTTTAGGTGATGAACATCGTATTTGTCGCGAGTTTAGGCGATGAATGTTTTGGTTCGTTGCCCAAAGCCACTTTGGGCGACAAATTCGAGTTCCTCTCCCAAAATTTTGTTGCCCAAACATGTTTTTCTTGTAGTGGTACTTAGAATTTTTAAGTGTTTTGTGAGAGTTCAAACATATTTTGGTTTGTTGTTCCTTATGAATTAGAGTGCTATTTCGGTGAGGAGAAAGATCACGTACTGTATCCTGGAAGACATTTGCAAATTCAAACCTTGAAGCACTTGTGAGGGGTGATCTTGTCTTAAGGCTATAGAATCCAATTCTAGCCTTGATCTATTAAGGTTTTTTTTTTTTTTTTTCCTTTGATTATTACATTTAATTGTATTATGTGAATTTTATTATATTTCATCATCAATAAATATAGCAATTTATTCTATTATTTGTCTGACAGAAGGAATACCAAGAGAACATTGGTGCTGATAGCGATAAACAAAGAGCTAAGAAGTAAATCTTTTGAATGAGAATGGAAGCGTCTTCCATTTCTTCAATAACAATTGCCTATTTATAGGCTAACATAACTTGGACGTCACCCTTGAAACTTGGGGGCTACTCCAAGTTATATCTATTTTACAAGGATTTATAATAAATATAATTTAATGGAAAACCATATATATATCATTAAATGAAAAGTTATTTTAGCTAACAATTTTAAAACTTCACTCCAACAGTGTTATCTATATTAGCTAATCTTAAAATGTTTTATTATTTTTTAAAATATAAATTAAAAAGCCACAAATACCCAAAAAAAAAGTTGGCAATGGCAACAAAGCCAAAGCAATGTCATCTTGTAATGTAAAATAAGGTTTAGCTAATAGCTATCTTCTCTCTCATTTTAGCTAGATTTGAGTAACCAAAAAATACAAGCTAAATTAGCTATATAGATAAAGAAGCTCTTGGAGTGAGTTTCTATGAAAAAATCTAGCTAAATAGCTAAGTATGGATGTTTTTTTTGGCCACTAGCTAAGTATGGATGTTTAATTAGGATCTTGGAGATGCTTTTACATGACTATTAGCAGTTCTCTGCTTTTGGATCATGATGAATTGTTTTTTTTTTTTTTACCTTTTTGTCTCTTAAAAAACAAAAAAAAAAAACCATTGAGAGCTAGTAAGGCCTTCCACAGTGGTGAGCTTGAGCTTGAGAGTGAGAGTGGGAGGAAACTCTCATGGAGTCTACAGCAGGCCGGAGCTATGAGAGTAAGGGTGAGTGAGACCTTGAGTTGAGGGCGAAGGGAAGGTCCGGCTGAGAGTGAGAGTGTGTGAGGTTTTAATCAAGTGGGCCCCACCAGCATGCAAAAAGACAATGAAGGGCTTTTGAGAAATTCAAAAAGCTGAAGCTAAGTCTGAAATTTTGACAGAAGCCAGGGGCAAATTGTACTTGCGGAGGGAGAGAGTAAAGTGGCCGATAGTCCACTGTTCACCACAGCAGCTGTCTGCCACTCGCCGGGACGCGCGCCTGCTTCACACGATCGGTCAGGATCTTCCGCCCTTGCAGATCAACGGCCACCATTAAAGCCCGACTTCAATTTAAAAAAATAAAAAATAAAAAATCTATGCCAGCAACATGTGGCAACGTCTAGAGGCTCAGATTATCAAGCTGTTGGACATCAAACGGCTACAATTAATTACCCGTTATAATGCAATTAAAAATACAAAAAAATTACAAAAAAAATTCGAAAAAATATTTAAAAATTCTGAAAAATTTATAACGGCTATTTCATCATTTTTCCTATAAATTGAGCATTCACACCTCATTTTTTCACACATCTATCTATCCAATTCATTCATTTTATCAATCTATTCAAATCACCTCACTTTTCCTAGAAAACTTCCTAGAAAATTTTTTCCAATCATGGAAAATGCAAAGAGAAAGAATTGGTCCAATGAAGAAGAGGTAGCGCTTGTTGAAGCTTGGATAGAAAATTCGGAAGATTGTGAAATCGAATATATCCAATCAAAGAAACATGAAATTTTGGAATAAAGTGTACGATCAATTTATTCAAAGATATCCTCTCACCGTGAGAAATGGGCAACAAATTGGGGCGGTCATGGCTCACTTCAAGAAAATAGGGCAAGCCACCTCAAAATATCATAAATGTATCTTGGCGGCCGAACGATCACGCATTAGCGGGCAAAATCAAATTGATACGGTGAGTTTTGTTGATTAAACTCAAATATTTTTATTAATTAAATTCACATATTTTCGTTTGATCAATATGTGTGTATTTTATTTCAAATTGTGTATACTTTATTTTTGCTAGTTAAACTCAAATATATTTGATAATTAAATTCACATATTTATAATTGATCAATAAGTGTGTACTATATTTCAAATTGTGTGTACTTTTTTTTTTTTGCTAGAGAATTATCAAATATTTTTGTTAATTAAATTCACATATTTTCGTTTGATCAATATGTGTGTATTCTATTTCAAATTGTGTGTACTTTATTTTTGTTAATTAAACTCAAATATATTTGATAATTAAATTCACATATTTATGATTGATCAATATGTGTGTACTATATTATGAAGCTCGCCAGAGGATGGAAAGCCAATGATCTGGGCTATATTATGAAGACATGCATAATTTTGCACAACATGATCATTGAGGACGAGCATCCAGAGAACGAGGACGATGAATCAGACGATGACATTGACCATGTTTAGGAAAGGATCTCCCGGGCTGTGGCACAGTATGACACTGAACCATATGATGGAGGCCAAAGTTATCAGCCAATTCTTTTAGAGCAACGGCTTTCTCGGGTTAGGTTGATATGGTCAACAGCACTCCACCAGCAACTGAAGAATGATTTGGTCAAGCACCTTTGGACGTGATAAGGAAGTCGTGGCCAAGCACGACGCCGACGCCGGCGATGAACGCCGAAATGTTGAAGATGTCTCCAATACCATTGTGTGTTTGTGTTTGTGGCTGTCGTTTTATATTTTTTTGTGTTTGTTTTTTGTTTTATTTGTTTATGTTTATTTGTGTTTGCCTTAAATTTTCTTGTTTTATGTTGGTGAAATGAAATAAAGGTATTGTTTTCTTGTTTTATATTGGTGAAATAAAATAAAGGTATTAAAATAAAGGTATTGGTGGTGACAATATATATAAAATTTATATTTTAGGTAATAAAATTATAAATCCAAATATAGTCAATATTGTACTTATATTAAAGATCTCTTTAAAATAAAACTAATGGTATAATTTTTATAAATATTTAAACTATAAATTAGAACTTAACTATAACTTAATTTAACTTAGGCTTAATTTAATTAGATACAATTACATTACTCTCACTCTCACTCTCAGCACTACTGCAGCTTCAACACATATCACTCTCACTCTCAGGACAAAAAATCACTTTTCAGGCCAAAAACTCACTTTTCAGGCCATGTCTTAATCTTACTGTCACTATCACCAGTATGGATGGCCTAAGTAGAATCCATGTGGCATGAGAAGAATGAGGAAGGTAGGTAGAAAGGGAGAAATTCATGTCCTTGATTTAATGCTTTATGTTAATAATTATAAACCCTCTAGTTAGAGATAAAATCTTTCATAACCTCCACCCAAAATCTACCTCTCCTATAACCCCCAATCTTACACTTAATATTTTCCTAAACCCCCTAGTCAACTAATACCCAGTCAAGTTTGACTCCCCATCTTTTAATTTTCCAGTTTTACCCTTTTTTTTCCAATTATAACCCTCGAAAAAAATATCAAGCACACATTTCTGAAATTTCTCTCTGTGTGCGTGCTCTCTCTCTCTCTCTCTCTCTCTCTCTCTCTCTCTCTCTCTCTCTCTCTCTCCCCCGCGGTTGACGTCGGCGCGTGCGCCGCCGTTCGGCGACGGTTGCCGGCGATACCAGTCCCATCACGCTCACCTCTCCCCCCTCATCCTCTCCCTGCCCTCCACTCTTCGCGAAACTGAACGTCGACACCGGATCGGGTCTAGGCAGACCCGAGCTCCCCGCCGGAGATCTGCCAGTTCCGGTGACGACGAGGTGCCGGACCGCCATGGATGGCTTCCTCTCGTCGTCCCAAGTCCACTGGTGCCATCAGAATATTTGGACGACCCCTAGGCCCGCCGTTTCGAAGGAGAGAAGCCGGCGACATCATTGTCGGCGATCTCTATGTTCCGGCGACCATTTCCGTCGAGTCAGGTAGCCATCTTCTTCTTCTCGTTGTGCTCTTCAATTCTATGTGTTTGGATTAGTCCAATTGTTAATGAATCAAAAAACCCCAAATTGATACCTCACAGCCAATCTTTTCTTCTCGCATTCCAAGAAGAACTCCCTCTCTCAAGTACTTGCATTACGAGTTGTCTTATTGAGTAAGCAAGACTTTTGCGTTTGCTATCTCTTACAATTCCTTTTGTTGATTACAGACTATACAGTGCATGGTGAGCTCTGGTTCCAGCTACCACGCAAGTTTCAAAGGTTCAGTCCTTTTTACTTTTGTTTGTATAATTTCTTTTTCTCATTTTACATTCAGTGCTTGCTCTCTGTTTTGTGCATTTTTTTTTTATATAGAGCTAGGTGTGAAAGTTTGTTGGTCTTTAGAGCTGGGTGTGAAAGTTTGTTGGTATGGTAATTGTTGCAGGTTGGTTGATTGTGGTGGTGGTGGTGCAGTAAATGTCATGCTTATTTAATTAAAGATTAAAATGTTATTTAAATGCTCCTTAGCCATCTTTTTATTGATGGCTAAGGAGCATTTAAACATTTATTGATGAAACAGTTTCAGTTCGTGAAACAGTTTCAGTTCGTGAAACAGTTTCAGCTCGTGAAACAGTTTCAGCTCGTGAAACATGAGTTTTAAATGAATTTTGAATGAAATTATGGTTCTGAAATATGATGAATCAAATTTGCAGGTAGAAACAGATCGAGGCAGTGGCGACTGTCGTGTACTCGTCGCGCGTGAGATGATCGGACGACGTTGTATTGTTGGCTACTCCTCTCATCTCAATGCTTGTTGTATTGTTTTTTTTTTTTTTTTTATAAGGTTGCTGTGTTCTTTTTAGTGAAACGGAATTCAGTAAAGGTGTAACTGTTTTAGTGAATTGCAATTGTTTTAGTAAAGGTGTAATTGCATTTTAGTCGAGGTGTAATTGTTTCATCACTTAATTCAGCTTCAGTAAGTGAATTCATAACTGAATTCTTCAATTTAGTGTAACTGAATTTCTGAAATTCAGTTTCAGTGTAATTGAATTCTTGAAATTCAGTTTCAGTGTAACTGAATTTTTGAAATTCAGTTTTAGTGTAATGAAATTTAATTTCAGTGTTTGATTTTAGTTTTAGTGAAATATTGAGTTTTAGCAAAAACTTCAATTTCAAAAAAAAAAAAAAAACAGTTTCACCAAAATACAGTTACAGTGACGTCAGCATGCGTCAGCACGCGTCAGTATGCGTCAGAAGGGTAATTTAGGATTATAAATTTTAGGGGGTTTTGAAAGAGTTTCTAGATGGGTGGGGGTTTAGACAAATTTTTTTGGTGAGTAGGGTGTTTAAAATTAGGCACTATAATGCTTTCTTTATAATTATGATGAAATCTCGGAGAGGAGATTTTGTGTAATTATGGAGATCCGCTGAATTAATACAAATCTGTACAGTTTTCATCAATCAATTAACATTTTAATTCTTAAAAAATCAACATTTTAATTGTATATATAAGGATGGTAAGGACCCATCCATTCTTTCATAACTTTCTCATCTCTCCATCACGCAAAAAATGGTACTCAAGTTGCATGGCCTGTCCTTCTCAACATGCACAGCTCGTGTCCTAACCATTCTCCATGAAAAGGACTTGGATTTTGAGCTCGTCCCTGTTAACCTTTCTGTGGGAGAACACAAGCAGCCACCTTTTCTTGCCAAGAATGTAAGATCCATACATTTATTATTTTATTTAATGATTATTTAATCACACAATATTTTTTTTTTTTTCAAATATCCTTTTCTATCTGATTTGGATTTTGTTTTTGTTTTGTTAATTTATATTGCAGCCCTTTGGCCAGATTCCAGTGCTAGAAGATGGTGATCTCACTCTTTTTGGTAATTTAATTGATTTTAGTTTTTGAATTGTTCATCATATATCAATGGTTGCTAATTTTCTATAGATCCTCAATCCTTTTCCTTCCTTTTGCCCTTCAGATTTGGATTTATGCTGTAAGCGAAAAAAGAAAATAAAAAAGGATTTATGCAGTCCTTTTCGCAGATATATATATATTTTATTTTATTTTCAAACCACGCACCTCTTTTGTTTGGAATTAAGGATAACCATGGATAGATCTTTCAATACACATCACTCAGGAAATATCAAGCAATAGAATATGATTAATTGTTCAATGTCCAGCAGTGTTTTGAAACTTTTAATTAATCTACCGTTTCACAAAGATTTTGTAACCATAAAACGATACTTACACTTGCAGTCATCCTGATGTTTGTTGTTTTTTCATATATATTATTTGAGGTTTTAAAAATTATACATACACCCTTTGAGATTTCAAAACTGTTGTATATAACCTCCTACAATAAGACGAAAAATGATGAAAAAGTATGCAAAAATGCATGTTAAAGAGTGGAATGGCCTAATAAGATTACTCAAGGTGTAAAGTTCAACTTCAATACAAATATATATATTTTTTTTGTTTATTTATTGTTTTATCTTGTAGGGGGTTATATATATATATGCAACAGTTTTGAAATTTTAGGGAGTGTATCTGTAACTTTTGAAGCCTTATGAAGTATATGTGACAAGACGATAAACTTCAGAAAGTGTAAGCGTAAATAACTCAACCATAAATTAATAAGAGATTTTAATTAATTAAAAATTATTAGATATATAAAATTTGGAAGATGTGAGGGGAAATCACTCACCAAGAAAAGAAAAAGTTATAAAACTTATCTACAATCTAGAAATGGTTGTCTGGCATCGAGTTTCCTGAAATCCATGCTTTTCTTATGCTAATTTAATATTTTCTTATTCTTTTTTAGGACAAAACATCTTAATTTATCATTTTATACTATATATTTCCAATTATATATGTCTATAATACTATTATTAAATTGAAAAGTAATTAATATTTGTGTCATTTAAAGACTTCATAGTATTTAAAAACACTTAGTATTTATCTCTCCAATGTTAAAAAAGATCTTAAATTCAAATTCCCATCCCAAGAAAAAAAAAAAAAAAACAGACCGAGTTATTATAATCATTTTTTTAGAATTTTAGAAATCTAATATTAAGAATAGTATTAGAGGTCCTACGAGTAGTGCTGGAATACTGCTGAGTAATGCTCTCAAGGACATTTAAGCACTACTCAAAACTTAAAATTCTAAAACTTTAAAAAATGACCAAAAATTTATGTAAAATGACAATCGTAAATTATTATTATTATTTTTTTCATTGTTTTGTACTTTTACTAATCTCTTCTTATATTTACTCTTTGCACACACGAATGTGATAATCCTTCCAGATCCTATAATTATTCTTCCATTTTTTCTTTCATTTTGTTTCTTGTTTATATACAATTTGAATATCGACACAGCCTTTTCTAAAAAGAAAAAGAATACAACCATGCAATATATATATAGCCTCCTACTTACTAGGAGAAACACTGGTGTTTATATTGGGCTCTCAAACACCAAGGGTTGCAGCCACTACAACTATTGAGTCTCACTGTCAGAGTTTACATGGCAGTGTTTTTAGAAGGCCTAAAAACACTTTTAACATTGTTAAAAAAACTTTTCGGAGGTCAAGAAGCGCTGTCAAATGTATTCATATGATTTTTACTATAAGTTCTTTCTTATGTGCTTCCAATTACAACAAGTAGTATTCAACAAAAACGTTTGCTAAATAAACACTCCCAAATAGGCTTGTCATTCTTATGTAATATATGCATTATGGCACCCAAGTTCTTTTCATTTACTATAGACCAAAAAACATTCAAATTAAGTAAGCTGTAAGCCCTTAAAATATATGGATGCATGCATGGAACTAGCTAGACCAAGAATAAACATTCACCAATGTGTACGTATATAATTGGATTTGTTTATTGAATGACAGAGTCTAGAGCAATCGTATCATATGTGGCAAAGAAATTCAAGGACACTGGTGTTGATCTGCTTAGGATTCAAAGCCTCAAAGAAGCTGCATTGATGAAGGTGTGGTCAGAGGTGGAATCGCAGACTTTCAACCCTGCAATCTCTGCCATTATCTATGAACATCTTGTGGCACCAATCTACGGAAAAAAACCAGATCAAGCAGTCATTGACGCAAACTTGGAGAAGCTTGGGAAAGTTCTGGATGTGTATGAGATGAAGCTGAGCAGCACCAAGTACTTGGCTGGTGATTTCTATAGCCTTGCTGATCTCCATCACCTTCCATACACTTACTATTTCATGAAGACTCCATGGGCTTCACTAGTGAATGAGCGTCCTCATGTTAAGGCTTGGTGGGAGGACATTTCTTCTAGGCCTGCATTCAAGAAGGTAGCTGAGGGTATGACCTTGGGTCAGAAGTAAATGTTATGTTGGAACTGAATGTTGAATAAGAATGATAATAAGGGTTAGCAGTGGCAGAGCCAGGATTTAAATCTTAGGTGGGCTGATTTCAAACTTTTTTATATAGAAATAAAAACTTGCCGATACGAGTGAATTTTATTAATAAACAAAAAAATATATACCTAATCAAGAGGTATGTAATGAGCTTTACCCTTCAAAAATGCAAAGTTATACATAAACAATAAAAAAAAAATAAAGACAACATCAAAATGACAAAAATAAACATGCACTGTAAATATAAAACTACACTATATATTTAAGTTGCAGTCTATGCCTCTTTAAAGCATAAAAATCATCAATTATTGTCGTTATATCAATACTATCAACAAATTCTCTTTCAATGTGGACCATCATACAATCTGCAAGAAACTCATTCTCAATTTTGTTTCGAAGTCGATTTTATAATTTTCATTACTGAAAATGCTCGTTTTGTTGTTACACTAGAAATAGGAAGAGTCAACACTAGACGAATGCGTCTATCAATGGTAAAACTTTAACACATTTGTTTCAACTAATCATCGACATAATTGAGCAAGGGAAGACAAATTCTGAAACTACGGATTTGAAATTACGACAAACTCATAATGTCGCACCTGTTGTCTTAAAGCTTGTATCTCATATTTAGTGAAATCTTAAAGATAGAATTTCTTATCAAGTTTGCATATATCATCAATATTGAATGCCTTGAATGAATTAGTAGGATTAGTAGGATCCAATTAATGTTGAGCTGAGAATGAGGAGTTCCATTGTTTTGCTCTGGGAATCTGTAATCTAACTCCACCAATTGAAAATTTATTACAACATTAAATATATCAATATGATAATAATGCTCAACTGTAATAAAATTTTGTTGTTGACAAGAACGACATGTACCCACCATATGATGAGCACTCATATCAAGCATATCAATGCCATGCTCTTCACAAAATGATAGGACATTATCAAGAAAAGTACCCCAACCATATTCCCTTAATTCTTGCAATTGTAATTTTGTACTTGAAACTAAATTCAAAGCCTTTACCATGTCTTGAGATTCTTTTTGCAATGCTTGATAAAGAAAATTAGTGATTCCCATGACTTTATTTATCAAAAGTAAGTGAAACACAAATTCAAAGGACCTCAACGCGCGCTACATAAACACCCTTAGCTTCCCCATGTATAGTATTGTTGAGTTCATTGTTCATCATATTTTCAAAAACCTGGTTGCATCATACAAATCAATTATCCTATTAACATAACCAAAATGAGAGCTCCAACAAGTAGCACTAGCTCGTTTTAAAGTACAAGCTTGATTAACCCGTACCAATTTCAAGATCTCCAGCTTCTAACTTTTTTGCAATGTCAGCTTCATGAGTGGATCTCAACTCAGAAGCAGGCTTGGTAGAAGACCCAAACATTCACAATGGCAGTTAATTTTGAGAAAAAAAAAGGTAGACATCTTGCATATCTTTAGCTGTCGTATTTAAAGCTAATTGTAGTCGATGAGCAAAGAAGACACATAATATGTATAAGGACGTACAATCATGAAGAAATAACACTTGCAATCCATTTCAAGCACCATGCATATTGCTAGCATCATCATAACTTTGATCACGCATATTCTCCACTTGGAGGTCATATCGAGTAAGCACATTACATATCTCTTTTTTTTTTTTTTTAAGAGTTAAGGCAATAGTATCCTCAACATTGACATTTTCAAAGAATCGTTCTCGAACAAATCCATCATGATCAACAAATATGAGAATAATGGTCATTTGTTCCTATTAGATAAGTCAACTGCTTCATCAACAAGAATGCAAAATTTGACATCACTAGCTTCCTCATGATCAAATCTTAGTTCTAACTTTATTAGCAAGAATATTTAGGACATCTTTTTGAATTCGTGGTGAAGTGCTTTTCATTTCTAGGAGCATGATCTAATTATACAACTTGTGCAATTTCATCATTAATTTCAACAGAATACCTTAATAATTCAATGAAGTTTCTCTGATTAGATGACTCGATGGATTTATCATGGCCTCTAAAAGCACATGCTTGCTTAGCAAGCCACCTAACATATTGTATTGTGGTCCAAAGACACAACCGATTTTGCCTTACAAATTCTGGTCATGTTTAATTAGCAAGCCACCTAACCGCGAATGTAATATCAAGTCTAGTAATCGTAAGGTATTTCAGCGCCACTATCACACTTTGACACTTCAAAGAATCAGGAAGCGCATCAACAACAAAGGCACTAAGCTTGGAACTAGTCGGAGGGGTTGAACATGGCTTATAATCAAGGATTTGAGTGCGAGTAAGAAGATCCAAGGAATACTTGGTCTAAGTTAAAAATAAACCATAAGATGAACGATGTGCTTCCAAACCCAAGAAATAGTGCAATGGTCCCAAGTCTTTCATAGCAAAAACAGTACCTGGCCCAATGTGACATTACAACAAAGTAGCTGTTTAGCGGGGAAAAATTTCCTCGCTAAAAGTAAGCTTATATATGGTCACAAAAAGTTTTTGGGGAGGATTTTTCATTCGTCATCAACTTGTCGCTATATCACCGTTGAGGAAAGTCTACAGCAACGAAAATCTGGATTCCTCTCTATCCTTTTCCAGCGACGCTAAAATAATTTCCTCGCTAAATCCTTTTGCGAGCATATAATTCCTCGCAAAAAAGGAATTAATTTGATGAAAAAAATTTGCAAATAATTTTAGTTATGACATTTTTTTCCTCGCTAAAGTTTAATAATAAATTAATATATTGTTTTATAAAATAAAAAAATTTATTTCTTTTCGGTGACACAATGCAATTTCCTCGCTGTAAGTGAATTGTAGTGAGGAATTGTATCCTCCTTATAGGTTATTTAGGGCAAGGAAATAAATCTCATCACTGTAAGTGACTTATTGTAGGTGACATATAGTGAGGAAATCCCATATTTTCCTCGCAATATGTTTTCTTTGGCAAGAAATACTTTCCTCGCTATAGGTCCTCTACAATGAGAAAAAAAATTTTTGCCACCAAAAGTTTGATATTTGATAGATCATTTTGTAGTTGTTTATATTTATTGATAACCAAATAAGACAACAATATATAACATATATCAATACTAGTTCAAACTAATTTCACAATGCCATTAAACATTCAATAGGTCTCCTAAATTAAAAATCATAATTAAGTACAAAAGCAAAAGAAATTAAAATATTGATAACTAGCTAAAATAGAGGGAATCATCATTAAGTGCATGAAAACTAACACTTAGTAGTCATCATAGAGGGAGTCATAATTAAGTGCATCAAAACAAACACTTAGTAGTCCTTAGCCTTTTTGTCTTCTCCTCTAAGACTCTCATTACTTCACTTTAATGGTCTAGTTGTTGTTGCAGAGTCTCAAAAATATGTTGTTGAGCTTGACAATCATCCTCTAACTCTTACTCTACAAAATGAAAACCAACATGGACAACAGATAGCATGTTCAATTCAAGGGCTTTACTTACAAGATAAACACCCCTAAATTTTTTAAAAGAAGGGATGAAAATTCCACTGCAACAAAATATACACCACATTGAGAGAAATCTAAAAAATGTAATTAAATTAACCTTTATGTAAAGCACACCTACACAACTAGAACATAGTGGAGAATAAACAACAATGTAATTGGGCAAGTAAAATGAAACCTTAGATTAATAAATCAAAGAGAAAGACATGCTTGAGAGTTCAAATTAAAAGGAATAACAGCTATAAAATGAAAACCAACCTATATGGACAACATATAGCATGTTCAATTCAAGTCTTTTACTTTAAATGATAAAACACCCCTAAACTTTTGAAAATGAAAAGAAGAAGATTCTTCCAGAAGAGAAGACAACATTTCAGTAACACACCCCAAGATACACTAACATGTCAATTCAGTCATCAATGCCAATATCACATTTCACTTCAAGCAAGAAAGTAAATTTCTATATGTATATTGCAAAAGTGGAATTTCAACCTCCTGATCGGATCCTAATATCAGGGAACAAAATTAATCTATTTCCAGCAGCATGCTCTAATATATCCACAACTACAACCCCAAGAAATTAAAATAAACAAAATGATAGCACATATAACTAAGTTATACAGATAAAAAAAATACAATAAAAACATCAGAAGAACCTTACCAAAACAAAAGATAAAAAAGAAGAAGCTTATTGAGGTGCTCGTTGGCCTGACATGTGCATATTCATGAACTCCTCAAACTTGTTGTGCTTTTCTTCAGACTTTTTGATCTTCTCCTCCAAGACTTTGATTACTTCACTTTGATGGTCAAGTTGTTGTTGCTGAGTCTCGACAATCTGTTGTTGAGCTTGAAGCTGTTGCTCTAACTCTTTACTCTTTTGAGTCACAAATGCTCGAGAGTGAGATTTTGCAGGTTAAGGGCCAAAACCACAACCCTTTATGTAGCCAAATCTGACCCCAAGGACTTTCGCACATATTTCATCATCTGTCATTGTTCTAGTCCCATCTTCAAGAGTATTCTCATTCCGCATAGTAGTCATCTTGTCCTAGAAACCAGAACACTTAATGATCAAAGACCATATATACTTATGTACTTAATGATCAAAGACTACCATATATACTTACCCACATAAATTTTGCTTAGAAATCATCTTGTCCTAAAAATATTGAAGAAAAGGAACCAAAGACCATATATACTCACCCACATAACTTTTGCTCCTGCATCCCATCCATTTTTCTCATTTTTATGTTCTGTTTCAAAGCGATCAATTGCACCTTGCCGCTAACCGGTTTCTTCAGCCTAAGCACATTCATACAATCAACGTTAATGTTAGTTTATAAATTTTATAAATAAAAAAGATTTGCACATGATTAATGTTAGTTTATAATTTATATATATATATAAAAAACTAATGATATTTTACAATCTCTTCTTGGTGCGCCATAAAAGACTTTGACCCAGCTTTGTGGTTATACTTTGCCTCCGACCTATTCTTAGTATTTTTCTCTGAGCATTCCTGCAAATAATTACACAATAAATTGAAGCAATTCTGAACAAATCCACACAAAGGGCCTGTGAATAGAGGTAGAAGGAGAGAGTATTCTTAAACAAAAAAACAAATAAGCTTTAAGACAAATTAACAAGTTTACCAGGAACTTTGTGCTGGAATAATGTGTACAAAGGAAATCCCATTCTTCCTGAGTAGATACTTCAGGATGTTTGTTTTTTCGGGCCTCATCAATTGTTGGGTACTTAGCGAAATGCAACTTCAGCGCATGTCGGAAATCACAGAACCGTCTTTGAAACAGCGTATTAACACATTTTTGTACATGAGGCAGCGGCATATCAATGTCGTACTTACTCTGTATGGAACCAAATTCAAGTTAAACCCATGAGACATCAATTTAAAACTGAAGTGTAAGTGGCAAGCTAATAATTTATTGCAGCAAAAGAGAATATGTATCAGGAGACCCAGTAGAACATGTTGCAGTAAAGAAGCTGATAAGTGGTAAGTTAAACCCAGGAGATGTATGACAACTTAGAGGCGCCAAATAAAATAATATGGACAATGTAATATCAACAGTATATATGGAAAAAATAAGATGTTTTGCAAGAGGAAATGCGATTAGATGTTTTCATATAAGCAATGTACGTAATCATTCAGTGAAAAGAAAAAAAAGGAAAAAAATTACTTAATTACTGTTAGTTTTGCAATCATGCATCTTACTCTTGTCAACTTGATCTATATCCTTCCATTTCTCCGCGTTTAGTGGTGCACAAGTTCTAACCGTGAAGCCAATTTCATTCACAAACATACATGCATTTGGACCAGTAGTCCTCCCATTCTTACTATTCAAAGTAACTGGTATTTTTCCTTTTAAGCTGAGTCTGAAGTTTATCAAAATTAAGTCCACGAGACTTTAATCTAACTTTTTTCACAGCACCTACATCACACTTATTAATTAATTATTTGTGGATGCATAAATTTCTCTTTTATTGACATAAAATATAACACATACCGGTACCACTAGTACTGCCCTTAGTGCCAGCTAATGTCACAACAGCAACATCCTCATCTTGTGGAGTTTGCGAAGACACCTCATTAGTAGTTTGGAGAAGACTACGTTTTTGGTTATAGGTTACCATTATGATTACCTGCTATAAAGACATGCAATCATAGTGCACAAAGAAGAAGGCATGACTTTATTTTTTACTTCTTTAGAAGCCTTGGCTGTAGGAATTCAATTCATTAATAGGAAAAAAGTAATATACAGTAGGGGGGCCATAATGAACCTAACCCCTCAAAAAACATGCAAACTTTAAAAAGCCCGAAAAAAACAAAACAAAAGAACAAATACATCTATCAAACTTAATCACTATCATCATCACTCTCAAAAACTCCTTCACCTTCACTATCATCACCTAATGGAGTAACTTCTTCAGTAACATCATTTATAAAATCAGTAAGATCATCTTCTACTACCCTTATATTATTCTCAATATTTGAACTAATGATCTCACCTTCAACATCTATTTGATTTAATTAGGGATTTTCTAGATCATCTGCCTGAACATGCCTTTGCATATCATTGAACTCTTCTTGGTAAGCTTCAGTATTAGTCGCCTGATGACTAATGTCATCTACCTCTTCATCTACATTTATCTTTGGGATGTCCCACAAATGTCTGTATTCCACTTTTTGTACAACTTTCCAACTAGGACCCAGTTTATAATCATCAAGATAGAACATGTGTTGTGCTTGAGTAGCAACTCTGATTCATCCTAACAAATAAGTACCATCAAATTCAATACGAAGCATTAACAATACCTCAGCAAAATTATCACAAACAATCATCAAATATAAAATAAATATATACAACTATAGGAAAAAATGAAAAGGGAGTGAATGGCTGAGGCTAAATGTATTTTATTTATTACTTGAAACCTATTTTTGATTATTTTTTACAACCTAAAGTTAAAGAACTATTGAAAAAAAAAAAAGTCAAAATGACAGAGTATTTTTCATTCATGGCACAAATTAAACAATTTCCATCATAAAAGATTTAACTTAAAAACAAAAAATAGTGTACATACTCTCACCAGAACATGCAATTAGATTTCTTATTTCTTTTGTTACTAAATTGAGTTAAGTGGATTTTAATGTGTGCATCTAAAACAATACAAAATTATTGCACATTTTGATAAGTTAAAACAATATAACTTACTATGTGTTCCAATAAACGAATATGCTTCGAAGCTATAGTAACTTTAACTCTCCAGTTGATGAATACGTCTCACCTACACAAAATTGAGAATAGATTTCATTAGTATAACATAATTTAAAATGTTAATATAAATAACAAAAAGAAAAGAAAATGAAAAGTAAGGAATAAGCAGAGCCACCTTGAAAAATTAACAAAAATTTTAATATACATTTCACCTACTTCTAATCACCTTAAAGAGCCACTTTGAAATAAATCAATACGTAAAACAATGTGTAGGGAAGGAGTTGCAGAGAAAGAAAGAAACTAAAACTAAACTTTGGCAATTGTATTACATGTGATAGCCCAATAGTATATGTATATGTAACGACCCGACCCAAATTTCACTGGAAGTTTAAATTTTTATTTAACTTTGGTTTTAAGAGGGTTTTAAGGAAGTTTAGTTTTGCGACCTTGAAATTTTTTTTTATTTATTTATTTACTTTGAGAGTTTATTTAATGTTTTCACTGAAATTGATTTAACGTTATTTAAAAGTTTAATTTAGATTTAAAATGTTTCATTTTAAGATTTGTAAGACCAAGTATTTTTATAAGTTTTATTTTAAAAAGTATTTTAAAGATTGGAGAATGTGATTATTTTGGGAATTTATTGAAAAATAAAATGATTTGAATTTATTTTAAATTTTCGTTTTAAATTAGACTTGACCCCAACGTTGACTTTTAAAACTAGTGGGCTTTCGTTTTTTACTTTTGGCCCGTTGGATAGATCCCGATCCCACGAGTCGTAGACATGAAGCACGCGTAGAACAAAGTTACGGTTTGGATTTTACAGACGAACAAAGTTTGGAGGGCATTTTAGACTTTTTCATTCTAGGGATTTCTAGAAAGATCCAAATTTTTATTTAAATTCCTATCTCTCTCTCTCTCCTCATGCAGACACCCCCCCGATTCTCTCTCTCTTTCCTCTCATTTCTCTCTGGCCGATCGTCTCCTCCGGCAAGTGTCTCGCCGTTCGGCAGCCAATGGCGACGAGACACCCACCCATCACCTCGCCTTCTCCTTCTCCATCTTCCCCTAGCCTCTAATCACCCAATCGGACCACCACCACGACGTGAGGGCGCGAAATCCGAAGCCAGCCCATGTAGATGACTTAGATTTTCCGACCAAATTGCGAGGTCCGACCACTACAAATCGATTCCCCTCGACGTTCTGAGCTTCCCCGTACAATTCTTTCACTTCGATGACCTCCCAAAACGGTGGTGCGAAGCTAGAAGACCGCGGCTACTCCGGTGGCCGTTCCGGTGACTCCGGCGACTTCTGGTCTCGAACCAGGTACTGAAATCGATCCTCTCTTCATTCTCTACAAGTTTGTATGATTGATTTGGTCTGATTGTGCCCGGAATTAAAAACCCAACTCAGCCACCCACTGCCACCGCGAGCTTCGTAGCGCGTGGTGACCGGATCAGATTCCTTTCAATGTTTCCTGCCTCTTTTAAGTTTAATGAGTCTATTGGAGTTAGAATTAAGATTATAAAATTGTGTTTGGGTTGGAAATCAGGTTTGGGCAGCCATCGGAATTGACAGCAGTGTCGAATTCCAGCCATTCCGAGGCCACATGGCCGTTGAATAGGAATTGGGTGAGTTTAATCGGACTAGTCGTTAATCGTGGGTTGATTTGTGAGCTGGTAATGCAAATTCTCTACAGTTATTGAACCGATTTTGGATTTGTTGGTTGAATATTATGTAAGTGGACAGATTGTTGTTTTGGCTAGGTCCGAAGTTGTTGGAGAAGCCGAGTGTTGATGCAAATTCACGTGAGGTAGATGCAGCAACTTAGAAACGCTGATCTGGCTGATCAGATGCCTCGCTAGATGATGATATGGATGATGACGTGAGATCTTCCTGCAAGAGAAACAAGATCAAAGGAGATGGACCGGTGTGGTACCAGCCAAACACGTTCCGATGATGAAGTCAGTGATGGTGTTTGATGGTAGGTGAGGAAGAACAAGGGATGAAGTTGGGAGAATAGGAAGAACAAGGCAAATGTTCTGGGTTATTCTCAGCAAGTTGGGTATGCTCTTGGATGAGTGGGAATTTTTGTATAAGTGTTTTTTTTGGATGGTTGCATAGATCCATGTTTTGTACATATGAGTTGGTATATATAGGCAAAGGAAGACTTGGTGAGTAAGTTACCTGCGTGTGAACGGATGGTTGCCAGAGATCCACGCGCCTGGTCAGAACTAGTTGCATGCACAGCTACTCACCTCCTCAGCATTCAATGCTGCATTGAATGCTTAATTAAATGCAAGGTTGGAAGGTTCAGACAAACTGCCCCAATAGTCATGGATGCAGGCTGGATATTCCATCTGTCAGAAGATTTGTGTCAGGCGCATTTAAGCGTGGCGGTTCATCCCAACGTGATCTTCCTTGGAATGGCGGTGGAGAGCCGAGCCGAGCCAAACACAAGTGCTTTATGCGTATGCATAAAGCCCATGTGTGGTCGGATTGGACGTGGGATTCCAGACCGAGCCGGCCCAGTAAACTGGGGTCCCTCCGAATCCTAACCGGTCGACGTCAGAACTCGAAAGGAGATCATCCCTGTACCGAGCCGATCCGAGCTGAACCGGGATGACCATGGAAAGATGAACACTCAATTCCCCGGATGGTCATCAGATCGGCTTGGACCGGGCATGAAGGACCCGGCATGGAGGACCCGAGCATGGAGGATCCGAGCTGAGCTTGCGGAGGAAGTGCTGAGCAGTGATGATGTGGAGGTCAAAGTCTGACCGCTGGAAAGTCAAACATTGAAGTCAGGTCTGACCAGCCACGTGTCCGGCCCTGGTTGGCAGTTGGATTGGTGTGGGTTTATCCACAAACAGGAGTCCCCCAGCTTCCGATCCGAGCAGACAGTGATGGATTGGAAGTTGAAGTGTAAGGACTTCACAGAGATAGCATATTACTTGATCCGAGCCGAACCCGACAAACCCACGTTCCTGAAGATCCGAACAGGTGATGACTTGTGACCGGTCAAGATATCTCGGGGACAGGTGAAGGGACGTCTGGTGACTGCATGGGGGAACGTAAGGATCACATCATTTATGGGTATTTTGAATGCTTGACAGGTGTCAAGATCTGGGATTTGAAGCGCCACTTTTGGGTGGCTGAGATCGGTTTGCATGGGGGTTTAAAAGGCCGTTTCTCTCTCTTCCCTTTCATTTTTCAGAAGTTCACTCTCTCTCTTCCTGCGAAACTCTCTCTCTCTCACCGTGATTTTATCTCTGTCTTCGTCGGTCGAGTGGTGGTCCGATCCCAAGTTCGACCAAACACGGCGATAGGCGAGGTGGTTCCGAGGGTGTTGGGGGCGGAAACTTTGGGCGGAGGAAAACCAGTAAGTGATTCTCCCCATTTCTGAGTTTTTTGCATTTTCGGATTTTCTGGGTCTTGTTCTTGGTGTTCTTGAAAAAGAGCACATTTCGATCCAAAAAGTGAGAGAGAGAAAAAAGAAAAACTGTTAGTGATGTCTGAATCTGACTCGAGTGATCGGCTCGGCTCGGGGGATGCCTTCGAAGGGGATAACGAGGCCGAAATGAGCCGAAGCCCACCAGGGGGGGAGGCAGGCTGGGATAGCCTGTCCGAGGAGTTGAACGAGGTTATCTCGAACCTGGATCGAAACCCAGGTCGGGTACGCCAACCCCGAGGCGATGAAGAGGATGTTCAAGCCGAGCCGATCCCAAGAGTTCCGAGGAGACATACCTCGGTTTCGGAGGAAAGGGACAAGGGTCATGAGGCGTCAACCTCGGATCGGCTCGAATCTGTGATGGGGAGTCCGATTGATCCGGACTTCTATGAGGAGTTGGCGTGGAAGGCCGATCAGATCCCAAACGAGATGACCGAGTTTCATCTCAAGGATCTGAGGGCTCGGTACTCTGTTCCCGAGGCCATACTGATGAGATTGCCAATGGAAGGGGAGAAGCCGAGCCGACCCCCCAAGGGATGGGTGACGATGTATCCCGAAATGTTCGAAAATGGGGTTCGGCTTCCCTTGCATCCATTCCTCCAGGACTGCCTGGCCATGATCGGCGTGGCGCCGCATCAGCTAAACCCCAATGTGTACAAGATTATCCTGTCCATGCATATTTTGTGGCACAAGGTGCACAAGTGCGAGCCGGACAAGGATATCCTACTTTGCTCCTAGGCGTTGAGGTCGAAGCAGACCGAGCTCGGCTTCTACAACCTGCAGGCCTACTCGGGGCCGTTGTTCTCGGGCAATCCCTCTTCTCAGAAGACTTGGAAGAGGAGATATTTCTTTGTCTCCGGGGATTGGGAATTCGCTGATCCGAGCAGACCCACCCCGGCTCGGGTTCCTAGAGCCTTTAGGACTCCAGGTGGGCATTGGAAGTTTGGGGCCGATCCGAGGGCAATTTGTATATGTTTTGTAATAATTGTATTTTTTCCTTGTCTAACTCTTTTTGGTTTCGTCTTTGCAGTCAGCTGGGGCAAGTATAAACTCCGAGGCGAGCTGAGGGATCAGATCGCCGTGATCAGAGACTCGCCGGCCGAATACCTATCCACCAAGTTCCTACTCGGGCAGACCCAGATCAGGTCGAGCGGGATCTCCTGGTTTGTACCCAGGTGGAACCCGAGGGCGGAGAAAGGGATGAGTTCGGCAGACTTGGAGGCTCGGCTCAGAAGGAAGGCGGAGAAGAGCGCCCAAACGAAGGCTGCAGGCCGGGTACCCGCCGAGCCGACCCCGGTACCAGCGCCCGCCGCCGCCGCAGCCCAAACCGGGCCCCCCGTGTCGAGACCGGCTCGGCAAGGAGAGAAAAGGAAGGGCCCGGCGACCGAGGCTCATGCTGAGAAGAGGGCCCGGGCCGAACCCGGTGATGGGGACGTCGAAGCCTCTGGTTCGGTGCCCCTGAAGACGGTGGAGGTTGACCCCTGCATCGAGCCGTTCATCACGGGCCTCAAGCGCGTGATAACGCCGAAGGTATTGGAGGGGTTCCGGGCCGGTCAGAAGGAGCCGAGCTTCAGTCAAAAGGCTCTGAGCACGTCCCGCCAAGCCATGTTGGTAAGTCTTTTTCACCTCGGATTATGTTTATCCGTTCGGTTCGGATTAATAATTTTTGTTGTTTTGCAGCTCGCCTTGAAGCAGTTTGAAGCTGCCCAAGCCGCTGTCGAGGCCGAGGCGAAAATGGGGAGGTTTCGGGAGTGGATCCAGGAGCTCAAGGAGAAGCTGGCCGAGGCCGAGCGGGTGGTCAAGGCCGAGCGTGAACGGTCGGCAGGTCTGCGGTCCAAGCTGGCCGAGAAAGAGGTTGAGGCGGCTCGGCTCAGAAAGGAGCTCCTTGCTTCCGAGCAGAAGGTGGCCGAGCTGGGCCAGTTCGCCGACGACCTCCAGCGGGATGTCGAGGCTGCCGAGCGGAGGGCGGTCGAGACTCGGCGTCAAGCCGGAGTGCCGAGCGTCCAGGCACTTGCCAATGCCCAGTTCGAAGGATACCAGGAGCTGCTGGCAGAGATCCGGTCCAAGAGGTCGGACTGGAACGTGTCCTTCCTCGGCGAGCCCGACGACGAAGACNGTGATGGGGAGTCCGATTGATCCGGACTTCTATGAGGAGTTGGCGTGGAAGGCCGATCAGATCCCAAACGAGATGACCGAGTTTCATCTCAAGGATCTGAGGGCTCGGTACTCTGTTCCCGAGGCCATACTGATGAGATTGCCAATGGAAGGGGAGAAGCCGAGCCGACCCCCCAAGGGATGGGTGACGATGTATCCCGAAATGTTCGAAAATGGGGTTCGGCTTCCCTTGCATCCATTCCTCCAGGACTGCCTGGCCATGATCGGCGTGGCGCCGCATCAGCTAAACCCCAATGTGTACAAGATTATCCTGTCCATGCATATTTTGTGGCACAAGGTGCACAAGTGCGAGCCGGACAAGGATATCCTACTTTGCTCCTAGGCGTTGAGGTCGAAGCAGACCGAGCTCGGCTTCTACAACCTGCAGGCCTACTCGGGGCCGTTGTTCTCGGGCAATCCCTCTTCTCAGAAGACTTGGAAGAGGAGATATTTCTTTGTCTCCGGGGATTGGGAATTCGCTGATCCGAGCAGACCCACCCCGGCTCGGGTTCCTAGAGCCTTTAGGACTCCAGGTGGGCATTGGAAGTTTGGGGCCGATCCGAGGGCAATTTGTATATGTTTTGTAATAATTGTATTTTTTCCTTGTCTAACTCTTTTTGGTTTCGTCTTTGCAGTCAGCTGGGGCAAGTATAAACTCCGAGGCGAGCTGAGGGATCAGATCGCCGTGATCAGAGACTCGCCGGCCGAATACCTATCCACCAAGTTCCTACTCGGGCAGACCCAGATCAGGTCGAGCGGGATCTCCTGGTTTGTACCCAGGTGGAACCCGAGGGCGGAGAAAGGGATGAGTTCGGCAGACTTGGAGGCTCGGCTCAGAAGGAAGGCGGAGAAGAGCGCCCAAACGAAGGCTGCAGGCCGGGTACCCGCCGAGCCGACCCCGGTACCAGCGCCCGCCGCCGCCGCAGCCCAAACCGGGCCCCCCGTGTCGAGACCGGCTCGGCAAGGAGAGAAAGGGAAGGGCCCGGCGACCGAGGCTCATGCTGAGAAGAGGGCCCGGGCCGAACCCGGTGATGGGGATGCCGAAGCCTCTGGTTGGTGCCCCTGNGTCGAGACCGGCTCGGCAAGGAGAGAAAAGGAAGGGCCCGGCGACCGAGGCTCATGCTGAGAAGAGGGCCCGGGCCGAACCCGGTGATGGGGATGCCGAAGCCTCTGGTTCGGTGCCCCTGAAGACGGTGGAGGTTGACCCCTGCATCGAGCCGTTCATCACGGGCCTCAAGCGCGTGATAACGCCGAAGGTATTGGAGGGGTTCCGGGCCGGTCAGAAGGAGCCGAGCTTCAGTCAAAAGGCTCTGAGCACGTCCCGCCAAGCCATGTTGGTAAGTCTTTTTCACCTCGGATTATGTTTATCCGTTCGGTTCGGATTAATAATTTTTGTTGTTTTGCAGCTCGCCTTGAAGCAGTTTGAAGCTGCCCAAGCCGCTGTCGAGGCCGAGGCGAAAATGGGGAGGTTTGGGAGTGGATCCANGACGGTGGAGGTTGACCCCTGCATCGAGCCGTTCATCACGGGCCTCAAGCGCGTGATAACGCCGAAGGTATTGGAGGGGTTCCGGGCCGGTCAGAAGGAGCCGAGCTTCAGTCAAAAGGCTCTGAGCACGTCCCGCCAAGCCATGTTGGTAAGTCTTTTTCACCTCGGATTATGTTTATCCGTTCGGTTCGGATTAATAATTTTTGTTGTTTTGCAGCTCGCCTTGAAGCAGTTTGAAGCTGCCCAAGCCGCTGTCGAGGCCGAGGCGAAAATGGGGAGGTTTCGGGAGTGGATCCAGGAGCTCAAGGAGAAGCTGGCCGAGGCCGAGCGGGTGGTCAAGGCCGAGCGTGAACGGTCGGCAGGTCTGCGGTCCAAGCTGGCCGAGAAAGAGGTTGAGGCGGCTCGGCTCAGAAAGGAGCTCCTTGCTTCCGAGCAGAAGGTGGCCGAGCTGGGCCAGTTCGCCGACGACCTCCAGCGGGATGTCGAGGCTGCCGAGCGGAGGGCGGTCGAGACTCGGCGTCAAGCCGGAGTGCCGAGCGTCCAGGCACTTGCCAATGCCCAGTTCGAAGGATACCAGGAGCTGCTGGCAGAGATCCGGTCCAAGAGGTCGGACTGGAACGTGTCCTTCCTCGGCGAGCCCGACGACGAAGACGACACTTAGGAGGATCAGCAAGAAGACCTTCCTTCTCTTGATGGCCAAGCTGCTGCCGAGGCGGTTGCGTCAGTTACCGCGCCGTCGATGGAGGATCCTCCGCTGCCTGAGTGTGAGCCGATCCCGATTCCCCCGGTTCCCGAGTCCGATCCTAACGTTGAGATGCAGATCGGTGGGATCGAGGTGTTGTAGCTCGGCGAGGAGACGCCAGAGGAGTCCACCGAGGCGATTTTGGAGGGGCCTGCCGAAAGATCTGCATGATTTTGTTTACTTTTTATGTTGTTTTGTTTTTCTCCCTGAGCCGATGTGTGGCTCGGGTTTGATTGATTTTGGAACAAATTTTATTTTGGATTTATGTTGTTTATTTTATCAGTATTTACTTTTTATGACCAAGTAACTGTCAGTTCAGCTCGGCAATCAAGCTAAAGACATAACCAAGTAACACATGAATAAGAAAATGATAAAAGTAACAAACATAAAGGTATTTTGAGATCGGCTCGGCATACCGATCGCAATGAAATGAATGGTGATGATAAATTAAAACTTGTCTTCGGATCAGCTTGATAAGCATAATGAAGATAAGCAGGAATTTAAAAACCCTAGTGATCCCGGATGGGCTTGGCATACCCGTTGAGATGTTTAGGAATTTTGTTTTTTGAGAAAAATATTCAAACCTACTTTCAGATCGGCTCGGCATGCACGATGAAAGTTTTGGTTGGAGTGTATATTTTTCTTTTAGAAATATCCTGTTGAGCGTTAGGACTGTAGAAAGTCACTTCGGCTCGGACAGGGATTTTTATAGACCTGATAAGTCTGTACTATGTTGAGCATCGGGCCGAAAGTGGCGCGCCAGCTCGGCACAGGAGTTTATACTCTCCCAATATCTGATTGACGATGAGTTGGGAGTCGCTGAAGATGTTCAGTTTGGTCGCGCCGAGCTCTTTTGCCAATCTGAGTTCGGCAATGAGTGCCTCATACTCTGCTTCATTGTTGGATGCTTGAAATCGGAAGCGAAGAGCATACTCCATCACAACTTGTTCCGGGGAGATCAAAACAAGCCCGGCTCTGATTCCCATGGCGTTGGAAGATCCGTCCACATAGAGGGTCCAGGTGAGAAGATCAGCCTGGCCACGTTCGTTGTTCGTTTTCGGATCGGACGTTGTTGGCGTAGCGTCAGTGCGTGGTGGGTCTTCCGACGAGGTGGTCGACTCACAGATAAAGTCCGACATGGCTTGACCTTTGATGGCCGTCCTGGAACGGTAGATGATGTCGAACTCACCAAGCTCGATTGACCATTTGATGAGCCGACCCGAAGTCTCGGGTTTTGCCAGGATTTGCCTGAGCGGCTGATCGGTCAAGACGACGATTGAGTGAGCCTGGAAGTAGGGCCTTAATTTCCGAGCCGAGCTGACCAGGGCGAGAGCCATCTTCTCGAATTTTGGATACCTGGTCTCGGCATCGGCTAGGGCTCGGCTCGTATAGAAGACCGGGTGCTGTACAGCCGACCTCTCTCACCAGAACTGAGCTGAGAGCCGAGTCAGAAACAGAGAGGTAGAGAAAAAGTTCTTCACCTTCTTCTGGTTTGGATAAGATGGGAGGTTCCCCCATGTGCCTTTTCAGAACTTGAAAGGCCTGCTCGCATTGGGGGGTCCATTCTATGCCCTTCCCTGCTCCTCTTAAAGCTTTGAAGAAAGGGAGGCACCGGTCAGTGGATTTTGAGATGAACCGGTTCAGGGCGGCGACTCTTCCAGTCAGACTCTGGATTTCCTTGCGTGTCTTTGGGGACTTCATGTTGATCAAAGCCTGGATTTTCTCTGGATTGGCCTCGATCCCCCGTTGGCTGACCAGATATCCAAGGAATTTGCCTGACCGAACCCCAAAGACACACTTGGCTGGGTTCAGCCGCATCTGATATTCTTTTAGGACTCTGAACATGTCTGAGAGGTCCTTGACGTGATCGTCCGCCTTTATGCTTTTAACCAGCATGTCATCCACGTAAACCTCTACGGATTTGCCTATGGAAGATCTGAACATGTGGTTGACCAGCCTTTGGTAGGTGGCTCCGGCGTTCTTGAGACCGAAGGGCATGACCTTGTAGCAGTACATGCCGCGATCCGTTATGAAAGATGTGCCTTCCTGGTCGGATTTATGCATGAGGATCTGATTATACCCAGAATAGGCGTCCATGAAGCTGAGGAGCTGATGTCCTGCTGTTGCATCGACGAGCTGATCTATTCTGGGCAAGGGAAAGCTATCCTTGGGACAAGCTTTGTTCAGATAGGTGAAGTCTACGCACATCCTCCACTTCCCGTTGTTCTTTTTTACCATGACCACGTTGGCAAGTCAGTCGGGATAGTTGACCTCCCGGATGAACCCGTTATTTTGCAACTTGGTTACCTCTTCAGCCATGGCGGCGTATCGGACCGGATCGTATGACCTCCTCCTCTGACGGACCGGTTTGCATCCCGGGTCGGTGTTCAGCCTGTGGGTGATCATGTCAGATGATATGCCTGGCATATCATCGTAAGACCAGGCGAACACTTCCGCATTGGCACGGAGGAAGTCGATTATGGCTGAACGCTGTTCGGGACTGATCTGAGTCCCCACTCGGACGAGCCGATCCGGTGCATCGGTCGAGATCGACACTTCCTCCCAGGCCTCGGCGGGGAGGGGCCGAGTGTCTGGGTTCGGCTCGGAAGGGAAGTCGAAAGTTTCCGCCCTCGGCCATCTGCCCGAATCGGCAATGGAGTCAAGTTCTTGTGAGTTTGGCAGCTGACCCTTCTGCTTGATCGAAGTGGCGTAGCAGGACCGAGCCGAGCACTGGTCTCCCTAAATGACAATGCAATCGTCGCCCACCGGACATTTGATAAGGAGGTTGGCGTAGTGGACGATACAGTCGAGGTCGACCAGAGCTGGTCTGCCTAGAATGATGTTGTAGGCCGATAGCCGCTTGACAACGATGAAGTACGTCATGCAAGTCTTCTTGATCGGTCCCTTCCCGAGCGAAAGGGGAAGGTAGATGTGTCCGAGCGGCTGAACCACTTCTCCCCCGAACCCGACCAAGGCGGGAGTGTCAGTCTCCAGCTTGTCCTCGCCGATGCCCATCTGCGCGAACGCAGAGTGGTAGAGGATGTTGACTGAGCTCCCTCCATCGACGAAGGAGCGCGCGATGGTAGTCCCGGCCACCTCAGCCATTATGACGACCGGATCATAGTGGGGGAAGATGATCTCATTCGCCTCGTTTGGCTCAAAGGTGATCGGTGCCCAGTCTTTCCGTTGTCTCTTGGAGGTGCTGGGCTGACCCGCTTGGATCGACAGGGACTCGTGAGCTTGAGCCGCCTGCTTGACGTACTCCTTCTGGGATCGGTTAGAGCTTCCCACGAAGGTTGGACCCCCGCCGATCGACCCGATGGCGGCGTCCTGGACGTCAATGGTATTGGTGGGCTTCTTCAGCGTGGCCTTGGGTACCCTAGGCCCGCCAGCCAGGAATTGATTGATCTTACCCGCCCGGGCAAGAGTCTCAATTCCGTCGCGCAGGGCGTAGCAATCACCCGTGACGTGGCCGTGATTGGAGTGGTACTTGCAGAAGAAAGCTCATCGTAAGTAGAGGGAGGATTCCTCATCAGGTGGGAGCGGAGTCCCCCAGCGAGCAGACCCTGCATAAGAGCGTTCTTAGCCGATCTGTCGTCGCATTCGTCGCACTTCGTATATTCGATGTTGAAGCGGATCAGATAGGCCTTGAGGCTCTCCCCTTCCTGTTGTTTAATGAGCGACATATCGTTCAAGTTGTAGAGTCGTTCGGATACAACCCGATATCTCGCCAGGAAGGCCCTCCGGAGGTCGGAGAAGGAGTCGATGGAGTTGGGCTACAGGGTCCGGAACCAACCCCGAGCCGATCCCTTCAAGGTTGAAGGGAAGATTCGGCACTTAGTATCTTCAGATGCCTGACGGGCCTGCATGGCGTATCTGAAGCTGTCAAGATGGTCATAGGGATCCTTGGTCCCGTCGTACTGATCCATTTTGGGGGGTTTGGTATCCCGGGAGACCTCAGCATCCATGATCCTGCTGGTGTATGGGAGGGGGAGTTCCTCCCCATGGTCGGTTCTGTCGAGGTACCCCCTGGAAACCTCCACCTGGCCGAGCTGATCGTGGACACTCCGGATTTGATTTTGTACCAGAGTGCGAACCAGATTTTCCACGTCGGGGGTGGTCGGCTCAGCTGCATTCTCCACTGATCGCTCGGTTCGGTCTCCGAGCCTCTTGCTTACCGGCTAACGAGTGATTCTCTCACTCACCGGACGTCGATCGGACATGACCATGGCTTCCCCTAGTCGTTCCGCCGCGGACCGTCTCCCCGAATGAGTGTCCGATGGGGAAGGACCCCGGCTGGTGGCACAGCCAAGTCCGCTCCTGACTGGGACCCTGGGTTCAGCCGAACCAGTCGGGTTGACATCCCCCAACCTGAACCGGATTGGGGATCGTTGGTCCGTAGCTAGTTCGGCGCGGTTTCCCCTCAGGTCCTCGGGAGAATGTTTCCTGAAGGCCACCTGTTTCTGCTGGAGGAGGCGGTGGGCTTTCAAGAACTCGGCCTGTTCGGCCGGGGGCATGTACTCGAAGCCAGGAAAAGGGCTATCCGCGTCTAACCGAGCCGAACGGTCGTCCACGTCTGCCGGGGCGCTTTGCTGAGAAGGAGATGGTGAAAAGACCTTCTGCTCGGTTCGGGTTTGACGCGATCGGCGCGCGAGCTCCTCCGCTAGTTCAGCCTGTTTGGCGAGCAGCTCATTATTCTGCTTGAGAAACGCATTCTCAGCGGCCAGATGTCGTTGGTTCTCCCTGAGGAGTTTGTGGGCAGCCCTGATTTTTGAGGGACCCTTGGACTTTGATGTCCTGGGGAGTTGTGCTCCCCTTGCCTTCTCAAGTGTCTCAGGTTGATGTTGTTCATTATTCTGAGACGCTCCTGAAGAAGAACTGCTGTCCCTAAAGATGGTAGCCATGATGGCTTGTTTGGAGGAAGGACTTAGCACTTGTGGAGATGAACACAACGGCTGAAGTCGATCTTCCCACAGACAGCGCCAATCTGTTGATGCAAATTCACGTGAGGTAGATGCAGCAACTTAGAAACGCTGATCTGGCTGATCAGATGCCTCGCTGGATGATGATATGGATGATGACGTGAGATCTTCCTGCAAGAGAAACAAGATCAAAGGAAATGGACCGGTGTGGTACCAGCCAAACACGCTCCGATGATGAAGTCAGTGATGGTGTTTGATGGTAGGTGAGGAAGAACAATGGATGAACTTGGGAGAATAGAAAGAACAAGGCAAATGTTCTGGGTTATTCTCAGCAAGTTGGGTATGCTCTTGGATGAGTGGGAATTTTTGTATAAGTGTTTTTTTTGGATGGTTGCATAGATCCATGTTTTGTACATATGAGTTGGTATATATAGGCAAAGGAAGACTTGGTGAGTAAGTTACCTGCGTGTGAACGGATGGTTGCCAGAGATCCACGCGCCTGGTCAGAACTAGTTGCATGCACAGCTACTCACCTCCTCAGCATTCAATGCTGCATTAAATGCTTCATTAAATGCAAGGTTGGAAGGTTCAGACAAACTGCCCCAATAGTCATGGATGCAGGCTGGATATTGCATCTGTCAGAAGATTTGTGTCAGGCGCATTTAAGCGTAGCGGTTCATCCCAACGTGATCTTCCTTGGAATGGCGGTGGAGAGCCGAGCCGAGCCGAACACAAGTCCTTTATGCGCATGCATGAAGCCCATGTGTGGTCGGATCGGACGTGGGATTCCAGACCGAGCCGGCCCAGTAAACTGGGGTCCCTCCGAATCCTAACGGGTCGACGTCAGAACTCGAAAGGAGATCATCCCTGTACCGAGCCGATCCGAGCTGAACCGGGATGACCATGGAAAGATGAACACTCAATCCCCCGGATGGTCATCGGATCGGCTTGGACCGGGCATGAAGGACCCGGCATAGAGGACCCGAGCATGGAGGATCCGAGCTGAGCTTGCGGAGGAAGTGCTGAGCAGTGATGATGTGGAGGTCAAAGTCTGACCGCTGGGAAGTCAAACATTGAAGTCAGGTCTGACCAGCCACGTGTCCGGCCCTGGTTGGCAGTTGGATTGGTGTGGGTTTATCCACAAACACCGAGAAGTGTTGGACAGAAATTTGTGACCTTACCGATACTAAACTCATCTTAGGAAGAATTTTCTGATTGAGGTGAAACGATCGTGGCTCGTGACGATCCGGCGGAGGATCGAAGCTAGGCTATCACAGTGAGTGGACTGATTCTTATTTTCCTGAAATGTTTTATATGTTTGTTAATGAAATTCGATTTCTTGACTATATTGCGTTTGAACCTAAGTTAAAGGATTTTGAGATAGAATTCGGTTTTTAAAATCTTTTTCCTAAGTTTAAATCGATGGTTTTGGTTTATGCATGACGATCTAATAAGTTTTATATTTTTCTTGAAGGAATTGATTTGGACTAATACCTTCATCATGTTGATTTATTGCCATTGGAGAGCATGTTTTAAAACAAGTTTGAGGAATTTCATTTATATTTGAAAAATGTTGTTTTTAAGCTTGAATAAGTTAAATATTTCTATTTGAAAATTGTGGTGGAAACTAAGGATTTTGTGGTTTTGCGTATTCAAAGTTTCATGGATTTATGTATTTGGTTTTGTTAAAGAAAGTTTAAAAGGATACGAAAGAGACATTATGTTTGGTTATGGGAAAAATAGTTTTAAATCACCTTTGCAGTACCCTCCAGGTTATCAGATTGAATAGGTCTTTGGGACCCATCACGGCACACATATAGGCTTTGGGCCGTGTGTCGGGATGCTTCGCCCTTTGGGGGCCGCTCTGCGTGCACGTATGACCAGGTTTGCCTGCACGTGCTGACTCTATTCACACGTGTGTATGGCCAGGATATTGCCTGCACGTGTTGGATTTACTCTACACGTGTGTATGGCCAGGATATTGCCTGCCTGTGCGATGTAGGAATTCCGCACAGGTGTATGGCCAGGTTATTCAGGGTATATAGCATGGTGGAAAATGAAATCGTTATTTTTAAGAGTTTAAATATGGATTTTAAGTGAGAACCTACTTTTCGAGTTTTATAATGATTTTGATTTTATTATTACTATGACTGGTTATTTAGATGGGTGGCTTTTGAGAAATGAGTTTTGATTTATCTTTGCTTTAAGTCTCATTAGTTTTATAACTCTCTTAAAGTTTGGAAATGATTTTAAAACTGGGGATTTCAGAGAGAAACGTGAGGTCTTGGAGCTAAATGTGGTTTTGAAGGATTTTCTGAAACAGAAAGTTTATTTTTATTTTCGTTGCTATTAAACTGTCCACTCACTGAGTTGTCTCACGGTATATTTGTTTTGTCTTAAATTGTCCCCCAGGTAGTAGATTTGGTGGAGGTCGAGCCAAACACGTCGAGGCAGTTACAATCATCTCCTTAGTCGGACCCTGTAGGCGCCATTTAATTTTTGTAAAAATTCCTTGTAATAGAATAACAGCTCTGATAACCACTCTACAAATTTTAAGTTGGATTTCTGTGAAATTGCTGGGTCTGAGACCCTATTTTGGTTGTGGTAGAGGTGGTTGCTGTCTTAGAAGTGTTTTTAACAGGTTTTGAAATTTTGGGTTAGTCCATTTTCAGGGGAGGTTCTGCCGAATTTTCGGTAGGATTTTCCTTGATTTTGGATTCCCGCAGGATCTCTCCGGGTTTCAGGGTGAAATCCGGGGGCGGTCCTGTCAGTATAGCCTCATCCCAATTTTGTATCCATTAACTTCTTGAAATAAATATTGTGCTATATATATATATAAATTGCACGGTCCAGAAGTAGTACTCTCTCAGAATCACTCTCTGGGTTGCAGTAAGATATGGCTATG
>QANW01009170.1:163351-206499 GCA_003254865.1 Dryas drummondii | reverse complement strand
AATTCAAAAAGCAACAAATGGTGGTCCAGAGAGGAAGCAGCAAAGAGAAAACAAAACATAAAGACAAGACCATGAAAACTCAATTGCAGCAAAGAAAACAGAACATAAAGACAAGGCAAAGACAAAACAGAACTAAAGGGGAATCATAATTTTTTTTTGATGGGGAGGTGAAAAAAAAAAAAAAAAAAACCAAAACAGGGGAGCTAGGAGTCACAGTAGAACTTACTGTAGGAGATGGAGGTGTCGTCGATGGCGTCGGTGGAGTTGAGAGAACCAGAGAGAGAGAGTGTGTGTGTGAGGCGGTGGAAGGGGTAGGTGAGGCAGTCTTTTCAATTCCTTTAGTGAAATGTTATTAAAAGTTAAAACCATCTCAATCTCAGTCCATACAAAAAGAGAGTTAAAACCATTAGAAGTTTCTTTTTAATTTTTTTTGTTAATAAAATTACAACCATCAGCAAGGAAATTTAAAAGTCCTTGGTGAACACATCATACTGCAACGCACCAATTTTCCTCGCCACATATGCATACCAACAAAACCAATATGTTCCTCGCTATATGGTCATTTTTAGCGAGGAACCATGAATTTTTGTCGCGGGCATTTAACATTATTTTTCAAATGAGAAAAAAAAGGGCGGTACATCTAAAAACTTTCAAAAATAATTTGCAAAATATATGGCGAGGAATTGAGATTGTCGCTGAAATATTTAATTAGCGACAAATTCAAATTATTTCCTCGCTGAAATATTGGCGGGTGCGGGAAAAATTCCCACCAATCTTTTAGTGAGGAAACAAGATTTCCTTGCGCAATGGGTCATTTAGCGAGTATATATGTCGTCGCCGAATCCACCATTTCCTCGCTAATTGTTAGACAACTTTAGAGACCAAATTCATCATACTAGGAGCGACAAACTAAACTATTCCTCGCAAAAAATGCTTTACAGTGAGGAAAAATAATTCCTCGCTAAAAGTTTAGTCGCTAAAAACCACCTTTGTTGTAGTGTGAAAATAAGGTCTTGGACATGAGAAACTTGATTACCAGTAACCAATATGTTGTCTACATAGATCAAAAGAACAAAGAAAACACCATTTTGATTATAAACAAACAAGGAATAATCGACTTGTGATTCCATAAAATCCAATTCAAGTAAAAAACTAGACAACTGATGAAACCAGGCACGAGGGGCTTGTTTCAAACCATAAAGAGAACGATGTAGGCGACAAACATGGGTTGGATGAACAAGATCCTCAAATCCCTTGGGTTTCCACATAAACACCTGCTTAGTTACCAAGGATTGCAAGAGCATGTGTACCAACTTATGTACCAAGCTCTTGCAAATTATGTACCATGCTCTTGCAATCCTTGGTAACTCATTCTCTATGCAAGATTGGAACTCATATAAAAAGTACCTTACAAAAACAGCAAGCAAAAGATGATTAGAAAAGAGATTTAGGTAGAGAATGGCTTTATTAAGTCCTAAGAAGTTAATATAAGCAAAGACAACTAAAACTAACCTAATTCTAATGGTAAGTTAAGCTAATTCATGGCACTAATTATCATTCCCCGAAAACAGCGTAAAAAACTTATTGTTTTCTTAGAACCATTAAATCGATCGAATTCTAATATACTCACAAGTGCAAGAATCCTCATAATAGGTGCCGTTGTCGGGTACCCAGGTTTAAGGACGTGACAGTGGTCCAGACCTGGATACTATAGGATGATACATGATGTCCATCCTATACGATATACCAGAAAGTTTTCATGCATAAAGACGTTCTTGTATAGGATGGGTGTTAAATATTCCCGCATAATATTCGGGTCCAAACCATGTCAAATATGTGCCTTAAGGCTAATCATTTTGACCACATAATGTATATTGTACATATTTCTATCAATCAAGGGCAAACTTTTCTTTTATGTCACATCCTCCATATACATGTTAGATTTATATATGCATATATTTATGTGTGTGTGTGTGTGTGTGTGCGCGCATAAAAGAGGTCAATAGTTTTAAGTTAAGGAAATAATGTCCTAAATCGTTACTGGTTATAGGATTGAAATCTAGACAATATCAAAATCGGTAAGACCAACATGATATATCTCTGCTTAACGTCTAAGATAATCGGTCTCAGACTATTAGTATAGAGACACTAGGAGAAGATCATGAGTGTTATCACATGGTTCATTGAACATGACCGCATAATCAATACCTATAATTGAATATTACACACCGTAAACATAAATTCATTAAGTCTTGGTAATACAACTAGACGCCGCTAGTCTTGAAACACCACACTTGTTTTGTGCATTCGGTCACCCTACTTTGATTGTATTATAAAGCTAGGCTCATAGAGTCTTTCTACGAGTACAAATTGGGTATAGTCATTGGCATACGGGGACATGCGCGTTTTCAAAAAATTATATGTACCTCCTAGTAATAGGGAAGATGTTTCATAAGGCTACCAATGTTAAGATTCAAGAATCGCTGGCCAGAGTACATAATCAAGGAATAAGATCCTATAATCCATTGGAAACTATACATAAGGGGTAGATCTCAAGAACCATATTAAGGGTTGACGGAATTCCACACTAGACTATAATTCGGAGCAAAGGATGACAGAGAGACTATAATGTATTGTAACCAAGGCTGAAAGGTTCTTTCCACATATGGTTAATCCGAGTAGCCAGAACATGCTTTTAGGCATCAATTTTGGCATGTGGAGAGCTAAGGGTAACATGCATGAAAATTTTACTCGGACACGGTTTATTTAGGAAAATGTCCTAAACCCACTATCAGATTTAATTATAGAACCTAAGAGGTAGCATGCCAATAGGTGCGAGGTGGTATTAGAAATGTGCATGGGCAGAATTAATTAAAAGATTTAATTAATTCGGCCATAAAATAAATAAATAAAAAAGTAAAATAATGGGCTTTTATTTAATTAAAGTTAAATTAATTTAAAAAAGAAGTTGTTAATTACCAAGTCTAATGGACAAACCAACTTATCCATTTGACTAGCTAGGCAAGGTGTCACGGGTCGACTTTTCAAGGCTAAAGACGGACCGTGTGGCACTTGCTAACCTTCCCCTGAGTAGCAAGTCAGCCAAGTAAAAACCTTGTAGGTAACACAACCTACACGATATATTAGCTTTGTGCTAGCACCAAGCAAGCAACAAATAACATTCACACAAAAAATAGTAAATAGAGAAGCTCACAGTGCAACAGATGATTGAATGAATATGCATATTATATTGATGGCAAGAGAGTACAGGGGCTCAAGGTGCATGCTCTTACCTATGCCAGTGATCTAGCCTAGCATTCCACCGACTAGTCACCCCCTTATAAAGAGCTTTTTAAGCCAAGTTGAAGATTACATCAAGGAACATCAAAATGTTTGAGGAGTCATAATACATAATTCCCTAAAACTACATAATCTGCTAATTACTAAAATACCATTGCACATAAGCAAGCGGCCAAGGGTTGACTAATGACCTTGGGCAAGCAAGCATTGCGACATACAAAAACAACCCATAACACCCTCCCCCACTTATGCTGTCGGTGTCCTCGATGACTATGTGGCGCGGAATTCTTCGATGTTCTGCTTGAATGACTACAAGTCTCCTTCCTTCTCTCAGCTTCTCCCTTCGTCTCCTAGTCCCTTCCATTTGACAAGGAAGTCTAAACGTGGACATCTGGCCACCACCACCATTCTTTTGGCTAGAATTTCTTCAACTTCTTTTGTCTTCAGAGGCGTGATGTCGACTTCGACTCTGGCTGGTTGGTTGCGCCTGGATCTGTTGGATCAGCTGATATGACTTAAGGTTGCTGACGTGGAAGACGAGATGCACCTTCATCCAAGACGAAACATCGATCTTGTAGGAACGTTGCCGACTTTGGAGGTGATTGGAAAATGGCCCTTCATATTTGCGGAGCAGTCTTCTGTCATGGTTGCGGAGGACTCGGAGTTGTTCTGGCATCAACTTGATTAGGACTTGATCTCCCACTTGGAATTTTAATGGTCGGCACCCGCGGTTTGCCCACTTCCTTATTCAGCTCGAAGCTTTTTCCAAGTAGGCTCTGGCAATCTCGGAATTAGTCTTCCACTCTTTCGTGGATTTGAAGGCCCTAGGGTTATTTCCCCTATAAGTTTCATCTACAGTGTGCGGCAGAAGGGGTTGTTGTCCGGTCACAATCTCAAACGGGCTCATGTTGGTGGATGAGCTTTTCTTGGAGTTGAAGCAGAATTGGGCAATGTCTAGCAGCTGCACCCAGTTCTTCTAGTTGGCATTCACAAAATGGCGCAGGTATTCTTTCAGTTTGGCCATTTATCTGCGGGTGATAGCTCGAAGAGATGTTTAGTTGAGAACCAAGTAAACTAAAGAGTTCAGACCAAAACTTACCTGTGAACCTAGTATCTCTGTCACTTACAATGTTTTTGGGCACACCCCAATACTTCACCACATACTTGAAGAATAAACGAGCCGTCTCCTTTGCCGGACAAGACTTTGGAGCTGGGATAAACGTTGTGTACTTTGAAAATCTATCCACCACCACTAGAATGCAAGTAATGTCCTTAATCTTCGGGAGGCTACTAATGAAATCCAACGAGACACTCTCCCAAGGTCTAGTAAGGACAAGTAGTGGCTCCAGCAATCTTGGGGTCTTCTGCTTCTCGATCTTGTCTTGCTAACAGATAAGACAAGTTCTTGTGTACTCCATCACGTCATCTCGCATTTGAGGCCAATAATAACCCTACTTCAAGAGAGCATATGTCTGCTGCCAGCCAAGGTGTCCCGCCCATAACGTATCATGGCTTTCTTGCAGTAGCGTCCTGCATAGCCCATCAGCTCTTGGGACAAACAATTTGCCTCCCTTTGTCCACAATAACTTATCTTCCACCCAAAATCGGCGAGTCTTCCCTTCACTCACAAGCTTCATGATTGATTGAGTAACTAGATCCTTACCCAAACTTCCACGGATGCGCTCTTGCACCGATGTAGCCACCAGGCTACCTGACAAGGCTGCGAGTGTATGCAGGGCCGCGAACTCCGCTTTACTGCTTACGACATCTGCTACTTGATTGGTATTCCCTGCTTTATGTTCAAAAGTGAAATCAAACTCTGCCAAGAACTCCTGGCAACAGGCTTGTTTTCGAGTCAACTTAGGTTACGACAGGAAATGACTGACTGCGGAGTTGTCCGTCTTCACCACAAATTTAGATCCCAGTGGATAATGCCTCCATGTTCTTAAGTAGTGAATTTCTGCCAACAGTTCCTAATTCTCTTTTATTGTTTATTTCCTCCCTGTTTAGAAGGTCTCATCTCTGCTCCCCCACTTTTACTTTGGGTGGGCCTGAATGACTTGTTGTTCCTACTGGTGAGGTTTTGGTTCCTCCTACTAAAGGAGTCGTCAAAAGTGTAGTTTGTTAGGCGTTTTGCAGCAGCCAAATCTCCGATTCTTTGTCTCTGCAACTCTGTTCTGGCCTATGGCTTCAATCCTTCTAGGAAATAGAACAGCTTGTCTTTTTCGGACATGTCTTGAATATCTAGCATCAAGGCCGCAAACTTCTTTACATAGTCCCTGACGATGCCCGTTTGTCTGAGCTCTCTCAGTTGCCGTCGAGCAATATACTCGACATTTTTAGGGAAGAATTGAGTCCTGAGCTCTTTGAGTAGATCTTTCCAGGTGTTGATGGTGCACCTCCCGTTCCGCATGTGATGATATTTGGTCCTCCACCAAAGTTTTGCATCGCCAGTAAGATACATCATGGCCATGCTCACTTTACTCTCCTCTGAGTCTGCCTTCACTGCTTGAAAGTATTGTTCTATGTTGAACAAGAATTTCTCAAGTTCCTTCGCATCTCGTGCCCCCCATAAGCTTGGGGTTGGGGCACCTTCACTCTGGCATAGCCCATCCCTTGTATGTTTGGGGCCTTATTCCCCACTGCTTGCATGGTAAGGTTGAGCTGATTGTTCATATCTCCAAGCCCCTTCTTGATGGCACTAATCGCATCGTGAAAATCTTCCGTCAATTCACCGACGGTTTTTTGAAACCTCTTGAATTGTATTGTCCATCGTTCCTATTCGCTCATCGAATGGAGCCGAGATCTCACTGTTCAATGGACTCTTGCCTCGCTCCAAGGCTACTACACTTCCAGCCAAGCCCTCTAACTCTCCGACCTTTTGTACGAACTCGGGTACGTTGTAACTCTTTATTTCTTAGGTGAGGTCTCGGCCCCAAGCTATCTGGAAGCCCTGCAAGTTCACCTAATCGACTATCGATCCAATAAAAATGTTGCGAATTCATCATATGAGACATCATGTATGATTTTTTTTAACCACGCTCTGATACGAACTGTCATGGGCCGACTTTTCAAGGCTAAAAACGGACCATGTGGCACTTGCTAACCTTCCCCTAGGTATCAAGTCTGCCAAGTGAGTACCTCGTAGACAACACAACCCACATGATATATTAGCTTTGTGCTAGCACCAAGCAAGCAACAAATAACATTCACATAAACAATAGCAAATAGAAAAGCTCACAGTGCAACAGATGATTGAATGAATATGCTTCTTATATTGATGGCAAGAGAGTACAGGGGGTCATGGTGCATGCTCTTACCTATGCCAGTGATCTAGCCCAACATTCCACTGACTAGTCACCCCCTAGCCTGTAAAGAGCATTCTGAGCCAAGTTGAAGATTATATTAAGGAACATCAAAATGTTTGAGGAGTCATAATACATAATTCCCTAAAAATACATAATTTGCTAATTACTAAAATACCCTTGCACACAAGCAAGTGGCCAAGGCTTGACTAATGACCTTGGGCAAGCAAGCATTGCGGCATATAAAAGCAACCCTTAACACAAGGTCAGCCATTACGTAGAGGAAAAAGTTTCCTACTCACTCTATATAAGGCAGATGTTCAGTTAATTAACATAACAAGCCCAGCAAATATCATTTTACGTTCTTTCATTGAGTTCTTCCTCTAGTGAGTTCATCTTTCCACCTCCTTCTAGCATGGACTAATTAGAAGTCATACACTTGGGTGACTAAATAATAATCAACTGGAGAAAGGCCGGCATTTGGATTCACACACCTTAATTGGCTTTCAAACAAGAGATCGAACAAGGTATATATGAATCCTTGCATGATTTTTCATGTTTTATTGCATCATTTATAAATCCGATAACGATCATATGAATTTTATTATCCAATGCGTTTGTATGATCAATTCCTAACAGACCAAATTCTCATGACCTCAATACTGATGCAAGAATTTCCGTAGAACTTGAAATCATTGTCTTCTTTTAAGCCTGATAAAGCCTAATTATTTCTAAAGGAATACTAATTAATATTTAAAACTAGAAATCATATGCTATAATTTTAACCATCAGAAGTAGTGGTAGTTGAAGTAAGGGGTTCCATTGTTCTAGAAGTTCCTTATTACAACTCCTTTCCATTATTAATGTATTAGAATTTCATTTTGAATTTCTAGTTATTACTTTTAACTCTAGTCTATCTGTATTTGTGAACATCCTTTTTAATTTTTTGGGAATTTTTGTTTGATCTACGTTGTACACATGACTGGATATACAAGTTCATATTGTTCACACTACAAAAGAATTGAATACATATATATAATGCGTTTTGACATATAATATATTTTGATACAGTACTTTTATTAATTGATAATATGTGCCTTATTTTTTTGCCATCCTATTTAGAATTCGTGTCTTCAGCATGGGAAAGTTGATTTTCATGCAACGTACAGCGGCACCTGCAAACAGTGCAAAGAGAGAATCGTGCAGAAATAAATAATCACAATCCTTGTTGTTAGCTGACAGTGGGCTTTACATGACTCTGATCATAGTAAGTCTCTGCTAATGGATCATGCTGGAAAATGAATTTTTTTTTTTTTTTTTACCTTTTTGTCCTTTTTTTTTTAAAACAAAAAAAAAAAGAAAAAAGAAAATTTTGAGAGTAAGTAGCTAGGATCCACGTACGTGCCATGAGAAGAATGAGGAAGGTAGATAAAAATGGAGAATTAAATTCATGTTTTTGATGAAGTTATAGTTTGATTTCATGTTTTCTTTACTAAAATTTATGATGAAATCTGGGACAGAAGATTTTGTGTTATTATGCAGATCCGCGCAATTAATCCAAATCTGCACCATTTTCACTTTTTACTAACTCTGTACCGAATACCAATTGATTAACATTTTAATTGTATATATAAAGATATTAAGGAGTCATCCACTCTTTCATATCTTTCTCATCTCTTCATCACACAAAAATGGCACTCAAGTTGCATGGCCTGTCCTTCTCAACATGTACAGCTCGTGTCCTAATCAGCCTCCATGAAAAGGACTTGGATTTTAAGTTCGTCCCTGTTAACCTTTCTGCTGGAGAACACAAGCAGCCACCTTTCCTCACCAAAAATGTAAGATCCATACATATTCTTTTCTTTAATAATTATTTAATCCAACAAAATAAAATTTTTCCAAATACAGCCCTTTGGTGTTATTTAATCATTTTCTGATTTGGATTTTCTTTTGGTGTTGTTAATATATATTACAGCCCTTTGGCCAGATTCCGGTGCTAGAAGATGGTGATCTCACTCTTTTTGGTAATTTCATTTTTTATTTTTGAATTGTTCATCACATAAAAAATAAATAAATAAATAAAAATTAACACAGAGTTGAAGCTGCTACAAATAGTGAGTCTCACCTACACCACTATGTATATAATTGGATTTGTTTATTGAATGACAGAGTCTAGAGCAATTGCAACATATGTGGCCGTGAAATTCAAGGAAACTGGTGTTGATCTGCTTAGGCATCGAAACCTCAAAGAAACTGCGTTGGTGAAGGTGTGGTCAGAGGTGGAATCTCAAGATTTCCACCCTGCAATCTCTGCCATTATCTATCAACATCTCGTGGCACCAATCTACGGAAAAACACCAGATCAAGCACTAATTGACGCTAACTTGGAGAAGCTTGGGAAAGTTCTGGATGCGTATGAGGTGAAGCTGAGCAGCACCAAGTACTTGGCTGGTGATTTCTATAGCCTTGCTGATCTTCATCATCTTCCATACACTTACTATTTCATGAAGACTCCATGGGCTTCACTAGTGAATGAGCGTCCTCATGTTAAGGCTTGGTGGGAGGACATTTCTTCTAGACCTGCTTTCAAGAAGGTGGCTAAGGGTATGACCTTGGGTCAGAAGTGAATGTTGGAATTGAATGTACGTTGAATAAGAACAATTAATGATAATAATAAATGGTCACCATCTCTAGTTGAATTCTCTAGCAAACTAATCACAAAAGGATTCACATATTTGAGTTTGACAATAAAGAGCTAGGAAGAACTAAGTAGAGAAATAAAGACTATATATATATATATATGGCAGTAGGAGAATGACTTGGGCAAGTTGGCTAAACTAAGTACAGCAGTAGCTTAAGATCAAACGCAAGCTAAAAAATGGGATAGCACATCCATATGCATGCCCTTGTGAAACATTTTCCTCTCGACCAATCATGGGCGGAACTATATGTTATGGCCAAAAAATACCTCGGCCTCGTGGACGACTGAGATCAACCATAACACATCTCGTCGTAAGTGATGGCGAGGTAAGGTTTCTGACATTCGGCATGAATGTGGGCGTGCCACACTAATCGGCTTAAAGTAACCGATTAAAAAAAAGATAATACTTTATGTGAAAATAAAAATACAATTTAATGCACCAAATTAAATATCTTACTTCTAACCAACGATTGTGCGATAGGGAAGGAAAGAGAAAAGTCTATCTAGCTAGATTCTTTTCCTTGCCTAGATCGACTAGGACTTTGAACAACCAAAATGTAAATAAAAGATCAATATGAATTTAGAAGAAAGCCTAATGAGAAATAACACTAAAATAAATTCAAAGAACAAGAAGTGTTCTTGAAAAACCCAAAATACAAGGAAATTGCATAAGCATAAGGAAAGACTATGCAAATGAAAATAAAAAGAGCTTGGAGAAATAAAAGCCACCGGGCTGAATTGGAAGCAAAGAACTTGCTGGGAGATTCACATTGTTGTGAGTTTTTGGGGTTGTGTGTGTTGGAGAGAGCCTTGAAATTGCCTTGTGTGCTCCCGGCCTTTAATAGTGGTCCAATTACTTTGCCCCAAAGGCGCGCTTTCAATAAGATGCAACTACATGTTTGGCCAAGATGGTTTTCACTTTAGTGGCGGACAACTGTCCATGAACTAAGAATGAGTTGGAAATGAGTTGGAGAGTAAGGACACCAATTTAAACCCAATAATTATTCACGTACGCCATGACCCATTTTGGGAGGGTATAAACATTGCCCCCCCCCCCCCCAAATTCCCTGAGCTTTGGCTCAATCAGCCGAAGGGTTAAAGAATTAAACAAGCCTTTTATCTTCGTTCCTCTGCTTGGGCCGTTCCAGATGCTCAGCTGAAACCACTATATTATTGGGCTTCGCATAAATAATTCTTGGCCGTGAATTGTCTCGACCGCTTGGCATGCTCTCCTTTCTTTTGGCCCTTAAGCTTTCAAGTCATGAAAAACAAAGCTGAAGGACGATTGTAAGAAATCCTTGTTTCTCGTCGCAATCATGTCTTGGTCATATGCTTCTCAGAAAAAAGAAAAAAAAAAAAAACTCGCATGACTTTAGCATTCCTTGTTGAAAGTGTCTGGTTCGACGACCATAGGAACTCAGTTTATGTTGTAATGACTTGACCTAAATTTAAACTTTCACTAGAAATTTGAATTTTTATTTGTTGTGGACTTAAGAAGCACAAAAGAAAGTTAAATTGTAGGACCCAAGGAAATTTTTGTAAATTTATTTGGAGACAATAATAAATTTTGGAGTTTCTTGGAAATTTGTTTAAGGTTTCATTGATTTTTTGGGGAATTAATTGAGGTTATTAGATCCTTTCTCTGGGCAAATCATTGATGTTTCTTACCCTTTTGCTATTTGCTCAACCTGTAAATATTTCGAACATCTATCTTCTATATATCCGGTTTGGTTACTTTTTTAATGTACCGAACATCTGTTTTTGTATGTTCCTCAAGGTTATTTTTGTTGTAATAGTAACCTTGGTGGGTTGGTTTATAAATAAATTAATATTTTATTTAATTATTTATTTATCTTGACAATAACAACTTTGATCCAAACCATTTTACTCAAACCCAAGGACTTCTTAACCTATTTTGGGGATGTTCGGGATTATAATACTCGAGGTACAAGAATTGTAGTTTTGAGCGTTCTCAAGGTTGGTGCCGTTGTGGCAAACCTGAGTCTTAGGGCGTCACACACTTGGATTTTAAAGATTAATAATTTTTCAAAATGGACCATATCTAGCTAATTATATCAAATTAATAAATGTGATATGAAAATATCTCACTAGATACGATTATTAATTATATTCCCATAATGTTACCGATTTTTGTTTATTGAATTCACTATAAATAATTAGGTCTCTATGCTTTGGTCATAACAATGAGCCATTCGGAACTAGGAGTTTTGAGATGATCACTATTTGATTTACTTGGGTGTTGTGAACTTTCTTCAATATTCCCCTTACGGTTTCCTATTGTAAGATCATTACTCTAAAGCATTTTAGCGTTTATTAATTTATATTATATGCTTACATAATTTAATTTTTTTTCTCTCTTTATTTTTACTATAATCATCATATATGGATCTCCCCTCCCCCCCCCCCTCCTAATTGGCATATGAAATTTTATGTGGAATATAGGTAAAAAATGACCTTGTCATGAAATTAGAATTAAATGGAAAAATTGTATCTACTTTATTTTTATTTTTTTAATAGCATGTTCTACTTATTTTATAATTGCAGCATTAATCCTCAAGGATTTTTTCAAAATGATCATGAGAAAGATTTATTTCAATTTATGAAATATTTGTTGAGGATGATGGAATCCATTTTTAATCGGATCAATGATTTACCAGATATATATAAAATTATGGTACGTTAAGATCTTCTTATTATCGTGCCTCCTTCAACTCTTTCCATCTTCATCTACAAATTTCACCATTTCCTCTCTCTCTTCCTTCCTTCACCCTCACCATTTGCAACCACGACCTCTTCAGTTTCTGCTTTCATTGTTTCTTCACAGTTGTCTTACTGCCTCAGCTACTTCCTAGCTCAATTCCTCAGGTAATGTGTCTGAAACTCCTGGTTGGTTCTCTCTCTCTCTCTCTCTCTCTCTCTCTCTCTCTCTTTTTATATATATATATATACATATTTGATCTCATGTAACTTATGTTGCAGGTGTTATATATTTCTTTAGGGTTTAAAGATCTTCATATGAAAATGAGTTGCTGAGGAGGAAAAATCGTAATCCAGCTATCTAGAGGTGAAATCTTGAGACACCCTGCAAGCTAGCTATCTTAATCCATGCATGTCAATATGTTTGGCTTTTATCAGATATATTACTGGTTTATTTTAATTTTTAATGAGTTTTCTTTTCTTTTCTTTTTTTTTTCTTTTTAGGTCCAAATCGCTATAGATCTCACTCTATTTGCCTGTTCTTTTCTTTCTTGTGACAAGGCTTTGATTAATTTTGATAAAATTAAATTACAAGAAAAGTAACCCAGATGGTCATAGAAGGAAAAACGATAGTGTAGCATTGAGGTTTCAATTAACTTTTTTTTTTTTTTAATCTGGGAAATTTAATCAATTTCTCTATACTATTTTTTGTAAAAAAATTATGTTTTTTTTTTTTTATTGAGATAGACCGGATAACTATTGATATACCCCTAATTAAACTCCACAAATTGATTTGCTACAAATCTAATGATATATGTTTTGGCTTTTTTACTCAAATATTACCTGGACTATAAGGGGTGTGCTCCTATACCACCCAAACTTTTTTTTCTTGCCAATTTACCACCTGAAATATCAATACATGCCAAGGTGGCATTTGCCATCAATTTCTAACAATTTTTCTGATAACTTAAAAAGTAATATTGTCAATTCATATTATAAAATATCTGAAAAACAAAACTAAAATCCAAATACACTTTAAAAAAAAAAAACAAAAAACAAAAAAAATAAACCCAGCCAACCCACCCTCACCCCTGACGCCATATATTTGAAAGGAATTTATATAGTTCCCAATTTCAAAAGTAACTTGATGTCATGATATATTTGGGAATTGATCAATATATCTATCATACTTACATCTGTGTATTTCTGATGCAGTTAAAGAAGATGAATATGTAGACACTGCAACAACCACTAAACTTGGTGCAAGCGCGCTTCTGGCAGGCACTGATTATTAAAAAATTGTCTTGGATGGCCCGAACGATCATATTTATGTTGACGATAATCAAGCATCCAGGAATTAATAAAAAATAAAGCGATGTGAGTTCAACATTATCTTTAGTTTTCAGTTGTGTGTGTGTTAAGTAGTTAACTTAGAAATTAATTAAGAGTCATACGTATCAAGCTAAGCTACATATATCAAACAATATTTAAGTAATATTTCGGAATTAAGTACGGTTAACACTTAACATTTTGTATTATTGGATGTGGATATCAGATGAGCTTAATTAATTCCTTGTTGATATCTTATATATAATTATATATTAACTCCATAAAATTTTCCCTTTAATTGGCAGGATGAAAATAATCACGAAACTGATGATGAGGAAGAGGAGGAGGAGGAGCATGATATTGAAGTAGTGCAATCTCAGATCTGACAACTGCACCATCCAACGTTATCCCAAACCCAAACCCACTCCTTCACCCATTCATGAACATCAACCCTAACTACCACTGCAGCCACGAGGTGAATATATGCAAGTTTATATTAATTATTAATTATTATAGACATGATTAATTGCGTTAATTAATTTGTTTCAAATTAAGCATTTTGATGAATTGAGATGTTTGATGTATTGTAGTGGTACTTCGAAGAAAGGCAGCAGAGGATCCAAATAATTATATTGCATTGTGAGGCTTTTGAAATTGGAAGAGTGTGATTGGTTCTTTAGACATGACAATAGTGCTGATGAGGAGCTAATTGATTGTGCGGAGGCAAGGGAGAAATTTCTTTATGAAGTTAAAACTAGGTCATTTAGGAATTCAGATTCTAGAGTGAAGAACAATGGAGAGAGAAATTGACAAGTGGACATGGGTGAGAGTGAGCCTCACAACACTTTATGAAGTCAGATTCTAGAGTGAAGAACAATGATGCAAATTTTGCACATTTTTCTGGTTTCCTCAATTTCCCATTGTGGGGAATGATTGTATTTCCTAAGCATTTCATCGCTCTAGCTTCTTACAGGATATTGGCCCACTAGTTGAATAAAAAAATAGAGGCATTTTTTCTAGTGTTCAAGTAAATTTTGGCTTATTGTCCCTTTACATACCCAAAAAAAAGGCCTTTTATCATTTTATATATTTGTATATTTGTAATAAACTAAGAAAATTTATTTATTTATTTATCTTCTATTAATTTTTGTTTCTGAATAGGTTCCACAAAGGGCCTCAACTTTTAGTCTTGCCTAGAGATCTATTGATACCAACGCCTAGATTTTAAAAAGATTCATAAGCTAACTTCAAACCGACAAACCTTGTGTTGATTATCAGTGAAAAAAAATACACTACCGATCAGTTAGTAGTGGCCGCTCGGTGTTTTGTGTTATTCGTTGCAGATATCTGCTCTACTAAATGACTCTATATATATATATATATATACACACACACACAAAGAAAGGACCTCCGCATTAGAGTTCAATGATTGCAACTGTTTATTTTTTAAGCCTCTATTCAAAATTATCCCTACAAAATATTAGAGTCATAAATCAAAATCTCTTATAAATAACCTTTATAAATAGGAATCATAATAGAGTCATAAATCAAAATCTTTTAAAGTACTAAAGATCATAACAATGAAATTAAAACAATGAAATCAAATAATGAGCCATTCTAAATCCTTCATAACCTCAAATCAATAGATTTCTCAATTATCACAATAAAGTAGAAGCAGTTGTTACACACTCATCACTAGTGTCCTTCGATGTTGGGGGTGCATGTACGTTGGGATGTCGATACTAGAGGTCCTATAGGTTTCGAGCCCACAATTTCATAGACATGTAGCACGCGTCGATCCGAGTTATAGTTTGAGAGATATAGACATTTGAAGCGAGGGGCAGTTTCGTAAAATTGACAAATTAGATTTAAAAATCAGATTTTTAATAGAGGATCTCTCTCTCTCTAGAAATTTCTATAAGCTTGTCTCTCCTCCCTTTATCTCTCTCTCCCCGCATTCTCTCACTCCTTGTTTCTCCTCCCACGCAACCAGCCCTGCACCAATCGACCACTACCACCACCCAGCCCGACGTTGACCCCCCCTCGCCGACCTGGCCTCACTGGCGTGAGCCCCAGGCGCCGACCACTCCCCCCAAGTCTACTCTCTCTTTCTCTCTCTCCTCATTATCTTTCTCTCCCTTTTTCCTGCACCCACCCTTGCGCACACAGTAGCTGCCATTGCAAGCCTCGCCGCCGGCCACCGCCTATCGATCAGGCCACTGCGCGATCTTCCCCTTAGCCGGCGTAGAAACCACCCAGCAACGACCCTTGGTCACCCAGCCCCGCGTGCACAGAGATCAGCCAGAAACCCAGCTGCTGCCTCTCCCTCGATCTCGCCAAATTTCTGGCCACCTAGGCTCATCGGCAACCTCCTCTTTGGCCGACCAACACAGCCCAACCCTCCTCCTCGCCGAGCAGCTCGCCTTGCACTCTGAAACATGCCAGCAGCCACCTGAAACGTCGCCCCTATCTCGCCAGATTTCGGTCAAACTCCTACACCATTCACTTGGAAATTAGGTGGGTTTTCTTCCTTTCTTAGTGGGTTTTAATTCTCTTAATTTATTGTTGTTTAATTTTGAGTTTAAGTGGAAGTTTGAATTTGGGAGTGTAGGCCATTTCGGGTTTTCTTTAATTTTCTGGTTAGAGGGCTATTCTTGTTGTTTTGTTTAACAAATTTCATCCCTAGGAACCTCTAATGTGGTTTAAGATTGAAAGGTTGAGTGGGTTTGAGGAATTTGCAATTTTTGGCTAAAAAATTGGTGATGGGAAGCCATTTTGTGCACCACCGACTGTGATTTCGAAAACCCTTTCTCATTTCGTGTTTGTAAATTCATTTTTAAGGCGATTGTTGGGTGGGTTTTGATGCGTCGAGTGTGGTTGGAGAAGCTGAAATTGTTTTGGGGAAAATGTGAGACTTTGCCGATGTTGAAAATTTCTATAAGACGAGCTTTCTGACAAAAACAAGACTTGTGCTGGTTCCTTTAGTTTTAGAAGTGATGGTGACGTTGGGATTAAGCCGTAAAGCTTTCGTGCTGAATGAGGAGGCGTCTATGGATTTAATTTGGGTAAGACGACCGTGGGCTGAAACGATTCGGCGGAGGATTGGAGCTAAAATTCTCACTATGAGTGGACTTTGTTTTATAAACATTTTTATGAAGTTTCATGATTTAAACTCTTATTTATTGCCTTGAGTTTTATTTGGATTTGTTGAATGGTGAATTTGATTTTGATATTAAAAGGTTTATGGTTTTCGAATGATTATTTTTTCCAATCTAATCTATTGAGATTTATATTTATACGAACGACAATATTTAAATTTGGTTTTAGCGTCAACCATCAGGAGTTTTCATTTATTTGGATTTCATGAGATGAGCATATAAATTTATAATGTTTGGGCTTGACATTTGATTTCATGGTTTTAAGAACTATATTATTTTGAGACGATTTATTAATTGCATGATTTGAGAATTTGTGAAAAGCTTAAGAAATCGTAATTTGCAGACTTTATCTATTTACAAAAATGGTTTTAGAAAGTTGCAGAGAGATTTTCAAATCGCCATATAAGTACCCTCACCCACAGGTACAGATATATATAGGTCTTTGAGACTCATTACGGCACACACATAGGCTTTGGGCCGTGTGCCGGGATGCCTCGCCCTTTGGAGGTAGTCTACGTGCACGTACAATACTTTGGCTTATTGTATGACGGCGATTCGACGGTACAAGGCCACCGTAAGTCCACTTGTATAACGGCGTTGCGACGGTACAAGAGACACCGTAAGTCCACTCGCATGACAGCGTTGTGACGGTGCAGGTGGAAGGTTATGTAGACGGTCCATTTAGTGCGACGGTCTTGTACAGTACCAATGTGGAGCCTATCAATTGGGTGCTTATATGGCCAACGTTTTTACTAAAAACTTTATTAAATAAAAATATTTTAGTTATTTTCTATCAGTTCAAGACTCAAAAAAAAAAAAATTTAGCTAGAAATTTTATAAGATATAGTATTTCTATTACTTCCCATTATTTTCTATGTTCAAAAAGGAATTTCAAAGTTAAAATTGTTATATAGAAACTTTCTGTTATAATTATATACATGATGTAAGGTTTTTGTTAAGTTATGAAATGGTTCATTACAAAGATATTTTCAGTTCAAATTGGATATTTTTCAGCCCTAGAAGTTTTATAAAGTGGTTTTCAAATTAAAGGTTTTGAAGCTTATTTTGTCCACTCACTGAGAGTTTTCTCACGTGTTATTTTTTTTACGTTCCCCCCAGCTAATAGCGATCATTGAGGTCGGACCGTACCACATCGAGGCATTCGAGTTTCTCATCTCCAGCTTATTGGTATATTGGGATCAAGGTTTCCCTTGAAATTATTATAATGAGATATGCTTGTAAAGTTTATTAGATATGCTCTGATTATATTTGTCTTACTTGTTTTGGGTCTGAGACCTTATTTAATTGTGGTTGGAGTAGCTGAAGTAATATAGAAGTGTATTTTATGTTTGACAGGTTCTCAAATTTTTGGGTTAGTCCATTTTCAGGGGAGGTTCTGCCAAATTTTCAGTAGGATTTTCCTTGATTTGGACCCCACAGGACCTCTCCGGGTTTCATGGTAGAATCCAGGGGCGGTCCTGTCACTCAACCAGTCCAAAACAACTGCATGCATTTCAAACTAGTTTTGTATATCAACATAAGCTTCAACGAAACCATAATCATTTGTCAAACTGGCCCAAACACTCACAGGGCATATAAATTACAAACAAACAGGTTTGTCATGTTTAAGTCAATTACCTTTTAACATAAACTTTGCACATTTAATCACTAAGTTGAATGAAGTTCCAAAACAGTAAATAATCACATGCCAAACATAAGTATAAAATCATAAATCTCGGATTATATGGCATTGTTTCACACATTATTATTTCTCACAACTATCCATGAATAATTAAATTCATGAAATACAAATACATGTTAACAATAAATAACCATGCAGTGTGTACCTTTTCTCCATGACAAAGCTCACCTGTCAAAGTTTAAAACAATGGACTTGACCTAATTTATTCCCAATATCATACTCATAGGTAGGCCTTAGATAGTGAGATGTCCTTTAATGGAAGCATATAAGACTATATCTTCCCCTAGCCTTTAGCATATTTTTAAACCACATAACCCTCTAGAGAAACTTGTATACATACTTTTCGGGAATCGAACCCAAGGATAAAGAAATATTTATCCTACATATTATCTCTAATTAGGAAGTCCAAACACTCAAAACACATTAGAGTTTATATTCTTGATTCAAATCACTATGAATGCTAATGTAATGTATAGGCGCGCAGACTCCATGAAAGGGAAATCTGCTCCCAATGAACCATTATGTATCATGCATATGCATTCATGTTATGACAGTTCCATACATATATACATATATATATATATGCATGTTAAGTTCATTATACAAGTCATGCAAGCATGTTTCTTAATTAAAGTGATGAAACCAATGTCTCGCATTAAGGGCATCATTTTAGTGCCGCAGACTTTGTATTGTTGGTAGTATAATTAACCATCACCTTATTAGTTTCAACTCCTAGCTTTTAGTCCAATTAGTTTACATTCCTAATTAAAGATATGTATTACTAATTCAAGGCTGTGAAACCAAGTACCTTATTATCCTAATTTGTTCTCATGATTAACTTATCTAAGGAAAGTTATTTTCCTATTAGTCTTGGGTTCATGCAGTAATGAAGGTTTCACTCTCACTAATCACTTACCACATATTAGTTTAACAAATAGGCATGCTGTCAAACAAAGTAAACTCATAAGCAACACAGACCTAGGCAATTTATTTAATTCACTTTATATTTTGAGTCATTTTCCCCCAACCTGATGAAACAAGTTGAAGTCATCAACATGCTACACCATATTGAGTTTCTTATTCAAAGCGAGCAGCTACTAGCAGAAAATTCAAAGAAGTGTGAAAGCTATAAAACCAAGGCAATGTAAATTCCTTTGCATAACAACTAGTAATCTACTGCAAGAAAGATGTAAATCAATTTTAAAAGTTCAAGCTTATTCCATCACCAAGTACACAGCACCAAGAATTCAATCACATGCACTAAAATAAATGTATACATATAGTGACAGGACCGCTCCTGGATTCCACCCTGAAACCCAGAGAAATCCTGCGGGAATCCAAAATCAAGGAAAATCCTACCAAAAATTCGGCAGAACCTCCCTTGAAAATGAACTAACCTAAAAATTTAACACCTGTAAAAGCACGCCTAAAACAACAACCACCTCTACTACAACCAAAGAGGGTCTTAGACCCGACAATAAAATAACCTTATAATTTAAATATGGTCATTAGAGCTACTACTCCTATTGTAGAAATTTTTACAATTCAAGAAAAGAAACTTCCAGGGGCATGGAAGTTTTTACCTACAAGATCCGGGAATGGAAGATGGATGCTATGCCTCGACGTGTTTGGCTCGACCTCCACCAAAGCTACTACCTGGAGGACATTTTAAGACAAAACAAGAAACGGTGAGATAGGCTCAGTGAGTGGACAGTTAAATAGAAATTAAAATAAAAAATTTAATATCTTTTCAGAAAGACCCTCATACACACGTTTAACTCTAAAACCTTACAATGCTCTTTGAAATCTCCTAGTTTTAAAACACTTTCAGAAAACACGTTCAAAGTTACTATCATACTTCAATAAATCACATCAAAGGCAGAAACCCTTTATTGAATAAAATTCAAACATTAAAATTCTAAATAGTTAATAAATTTAAAATAAATGATTTTAATAAAACTATATAATACATTTATAATAAAACTCACCAAATCAGTTACCCGGAGAATCTGTCATACATGCGCAGAGCCGAGGATCTGTCATACGCATGCAAAGCCATGAATAATCTGTCATACATGCGCAGAGACGAAAATCTGTCATACGCATGCAGAACCACAAATTATGTCTTACGTGCACGCAGAGCCAACCCCCAAAGGATCAAGCATCACGACACATGGCTCAAAGCCTATGTGTGTGCCGCAATGGGTCCCAAAGACCTATCTAATCTGATAACCTGGAGAGTACTGCAAAGGTAGTTTGAAAACCATTTTCCACAACTGCATCATAAATATATAAAACTCAAATCTTTTTGTATCCTTCCAAACTTTCTTTAATAAAACCAAATTCATAAATCCACGAAACTTTGAATATGCATTTGTTCAACTCACAATATCTCAATTCATAAATCCATAAAACTTTTAATATGCAAAAACCATAAGTATCAATTTAAAAGGAAGATTTAAAAAACCAAATTCTAACTCAAAATCTTTTAGCTTAAATTTCAAACTCAATATAGCCAAGAAATAGAATTTAGTCATCAACGTATAAGACATTTCAGAAAAATTAAAAGTTAGTCCACTTACTGTATTTGTCGAGCTATGCTCAACCCCTTTGTCGGAACGCGTTTTTAAATCACAAACCCTCACTTGTTCGCCACTAACAGAAATCTAGAGACGAAGCTCCATTGACCTAATACAAAAGTATTCGCTCACTTTAATAATCGGGGATTAAGTATATGAATTTCAATTGAGAAAATAAGACACCCACACGACCCTCGTGGTGTAAGTGAAGTCCTATACTAAATTTCCATGATTTATCCCAACTTATCAACCCAACCCAAATCAAACACTCTTTACCAACTTATACTTCTTGTGAGAGTTTATTCAACAAATGATACGGGGTTGGTTTTTACCTTGAAATTGAAGTTTGACTCTCGATTGGTTTCGAGCAATAAATTTCTGACTCACTGCAACCTGCCCACCACAATGATGTACCATCAAACACTATTCAGAGTTCACGCAAGGTAATATTCTGGTTGTTAAATGACCGAATTGGGCGACAGCTGCCACAAGGGGCGGCTGCTTGAACCTATTTCACCACACTAACTCAACCACAACGCACTCTTACCATGGAATTGGCTTATGTGGTGATAGTAGAATAACACAGACATCAAACAACACCCAAATCGCCGCCACCAGTGGTGGAGCTCATGGTGGCAGCAGGGGTAGAGAAACTATACAAGGAAATTCTCGATCAATTCAAACCCAAAAATTAATAGAGATTGTGAAGCACTTAAATGAGAAGAAAACTAGACAGAGCACCCAAATCGCCGCAAGGAACAGTAGACACAGCGGCGAAGCTAGAGTTTCCAAATGGGGTTTTATATCCTAGCAACAATTGGCTCAAATCACCACAACCAATAGCAAGAGGAGGTCGAGGGAATCGATTTCGATACCTGGGTCGACTGAAAACGACCACCAGAGTAGTCGCGGTCTTCCAGCTTTGCACCACCATTTTGGGTGGTCGTCGACGTGAAAGAATTGTACGAGGAGGCTCAGGACGTCGAGGGAAATCGATCTGTGGTGGTTGGACCTCGCGATTTGGCCGGAAAATCAAAACCGTCTGCAGAGCTGGCTTCGGATTTCGCGACGTCCCGTGGTGGTGGTGGTCCGACTGGGTGATTAGAGGCTAGGGGTAAATGGAGAAGGAGGAGACGAGGTGATGGGTGGGTGTCTCATCGCCATTGGCTGCCGGACGACGAGACACTCGCCGGAGATAGAAGACGATCGGCCAGAGAGAAAAGAGAGAGGAGAGAGAATCGGGGGGTGTGCGTGAGTCCCAGAAGAGAGAGAGAGAGAATAAATTTAAATAAATAAAAAATGGGTCTTTCTAGAAGAAATCTCGAGAATGCAAAAAGTCTAAAATGTTCCCAAACTTTGAACGTACATAAAATCCAAATCGTAACTCCGTTTTATGCGTGCTTCATATCTACGAACTCGTAGACTCGAGACTTATCCAACGGGCCAAAATTCAAAATCAAAAGCCCACTAGTTTTAAAAGTCAACTTTGGTTCAAAGCTAGTTTAAAACAAAAATACTAATTTAAAACAACCTTTTTTATTTTCCAAATAAATTCCTAATATGATCAAAATAAATTCTTAAAAATAATTTTTAAAGTAATTTACTAAAAATCGAGGTCTTTCAATTTCGTTTCTTTATAAAATTTCTTAAAATGAAACATAGTTGAATAAAATTTTAAATTTTCAAAAAAAATTTGGGTCAGGTTCTTACATATAAATATAAGAAAAATATAGGTTTTAAGTAAGCTGGCTCCCCCTACTTTAAATGAGGTCCCTATTCTTGTCGTACTCCCAAGAAGGTTGATGTCCTAGTCCAATACATAATAAAATCATAATCTGCCTTAGTGAATCAAACTTAGGGTTTTCTAGTGTTTAGTGGCTTGTTGGCTAAGTTAGATAGCATCCGAGTTTCTAATTTCATAAGCAACCATGATCTGACCTTATACAAGTTTTAAATCATGTACTAAGTCATATTTCAAAGCTTAAAACCAAAACAAAAGTCATAAGAATAAAAGAGGTAGTTTGCAGAATTCAAAATCAAGCTTTTTAATCCAAAACATAAGGTTTAACAACCCAAATCATGATTTATTTGAAAATAGGTTTCCTTCTGCCTTTAGAACATCCTTAGGGATGAAATGACATGCACTTGTCCAGCCATTGAGTATAAGCCAAAAGGCTCAAGAACAAGAATTTCCAGATTTGTACAAAAACAGCCTTTTCAAGATCAAAAGAGCAGTGTTGGCTCTTCCACTTCTATAAAATTACACAAAACAAATTTGGGTAATATCAGAGCATTTGGAATTGTATAAGTATGGTTTTCGAAGAGTTAAAACTCACACCAGAAAATTTATTTTGTTGGTGTAATGTTTATATGGTCAAAAATCTTATCTAAGTGTATACTAGTCCAAATCAAGTGAAATCAAATGGAAAATTTTTTAAAACATGTATATTAACTACTGTAAAAATTACATAACCAAATTCAAAATGTACAAAATTCTGTACCCAAAACTAAAATGTTGTTTCATTCAAAATTAAAGCAGAGAACTACAATATTTAAGGTATTTTGTAAAATGCACTATATTTACCATAACAGGTCGGATTCAAGTGATTCTTAACTCAAAATAAAGGTTAGGGTGTCTAGTTTCAAACTCTAGAATATCAAAACCTACACTTTTAATCAATACATAATCCGAAAACAAGCAGTTAATTAAGTCATAAGATGGAAAAGTTGCCAAACAACAATTTAGGAAAACATGTAAACCCTTGGACTTCTCAGAATACTATTAACCCTAGCCACTTAACCAATACTTCAATTCTAGAAACTAAACTCTTAAAGAATTCAGGGAATGGGATCATACTAAAGCTTTCTTCGAAGAGCAGTGTATGCACTTCCTCTCTTTCTCCTAGTAGGTTGGTTTCCTATTCTTCAAGTATCCTTCTCTCTATCTTTCTCTCTCTCTCTCTCTCTCTCTCTCTCTCTCTCTCTCTCTCTCTCTCGTTTAATCCTCTGAGTATTCAACTGCTAATTCTTGTTCCATAACTCGAGCTCGGAGAAGGAAGAGATAATATGAAATATGTGGTCAGAAATCCATAATAGAGTCCAACCACAACGACCGAATTGATTATCTTCATGCATAAGGATACTAGATTACCTAGTATAAAATATTTTAAAATCATCACAAACCTCCTTTTTTTTCTTTTCTATTGCAATTTGAGGATTATTATATGATGATTTTTTTAACTTTCCATATATATAAATATATAGAAATAGAAAGAGATAGACTAGAAACGACATCTCTTATCTCAATGACACCAAAGGTATATTAAATGAATGGAATTGGGATATGGATAGAATATAATGAAATAGAGCCGCTTTTAGGTTCCCTATGAAATGAGGCATGGTGCGGAGCCACTACGAAGAAGTTCCGGGGGTTACAAAGGAAACTTCGAGCTCATATTGGTCATGGGTTGAGAATGGGAATTGAACTCTATGAGATCTAATCTCCTGCTGTTCCTCAGTAGTTCAGTGATAGCTAGAGCGATCAGCTGTTAACTGACTGGTCGTAGGTTCAAATCCTACTTGGGGAGATTTGATTCATTCCGAATTAAATAATTTGGAATGAAAGGGTTCGCTTTGACCGTTAAGAATAGGTAACCTATTCCCTGTGTCTTTGTTTCTATTGCATTCTATCTCATCGTATCAGATTCTATTCTACGATATTTGAGAATCATCGTCAATACCTTGGCGTAGGTCCGGAATAATCCCTTGTTCCATAGTCTGGGGCTATTTACAACTATCAAATTAAGAATTCTTAGATATACTAGCAAGTGCATCAAAGATGAAATCATCAATTCGCCCGAGAGGCCACAATTACCACAAGCAAACATATTAATGACGAGGAACACATTTTTGCTATGCTACTAATACTTGTACTTGCTCTGCTATTCTGCCCCAGCCTGGCTGAAGAAGAATTATGGAGTGTAAAACAAAAAAATATGCTGATTCAGACCGGACATACTATACTTAATTCACCCACCATTAATGATAAATAATAAATAAATCAAATAAAAAAAATAAGGCCATTCCATTTCAACAAAAGACCCACGCCCAAATTTCTTAGCTTTAGGTCCGCTATCCCGATCATGATTTTCCTACCCCCAAAGGGAAAGGTCCTTCCCTTTTTGGCCGATTGTGAGCAAGGAGGGATTTGAACCCCCGACACCGTGGTTCGTAGCCACGTGCTCTAATCCTCTGAGCTACAGGCCCCACCCCGTCTCCACTGGATCTGTTCTTGGGAGTACCCTAAAAAAAGGAACCTTTCCTCTTCCGAGCCATTTCCAATTAAGAATATGTGAAAGCGCCTCATAATTTGTTTTCAAACCCAAAATCATAATGTGTTTTCTTCAGTCAGCCATACACCGATGTTTCTTTCCACTCAAGCAGAGTTGTTTCCTCTTCAACCCGGATATTTTCTTCCATCATGCGAAGCTTCCTCTTACACGATACAATCTTGTCCATCCAAATCTAGTGAAAAGTATCCTCCGCATATGCGTTATGTCTTTCAACTGAGAGGAGGCTCTTCATGTCGACTAATTGGGCTTTGATCGATTAGAGCCACCTTGTTACTCCAATGATGAGCCTTATCCTCGTACCACTCGAGAAGATTAGCATCATGTATTGTTTGATCCACCGCAACCTAACCTCTGGACTCAACAGAGCCATCACTCATATATATGTGATTGGACTCCGTTGAGCGTGCCGAAGTATGCAACCTGGGTGAATTTGTCGGTGACACATATGGTGGAAGAGATAGATATGGAGAATCGTCCATATATTGTGGTGGAGGAAAGGGAATCTTCACTTGCCATAAGATATAGTTAAAGGGGCGTACTTCCTAAATTGTGTTCTACCTATCTTACATGCAAATTTCATTTATATAATGAAAATGAAGTTAACAGGTTTATTTACAGCAATTGAGTGTTTTAAATGTCATTAATATTGATGAATGCAAGTGCCATTTTGGGTTACTTGCTATTTGTTCGTCTATCGTACTCATCTTACTTGAATGTCTATGGTCTTTCAGCCAAGTCATACAATCAAGTGTACTGGTAGTGAACTTCCCCATACGGTTTCCTTTATGTGATGTAGTCATTGTGGTTGGGAGGCGGAACGGAGGATGTGTGAAGTATTTGTAACCACTGTTAACTACACCTTTATATCTAATATTAATCATCTCACTAGATAATTTTTAATTTTTGAATTGTGTGTTCATCACATAAAAAAAAAAAAAAACAAATTAACACAAAGAGTTGAAGCCGCTGCAAATAATGAGTCTCACCTTCACCACTGTGTATATAATTGGATTTGTTTATTGAATGACATAGTCTAGAGCAATTGCAGCATGTGTGGCCGTGAAATTTCAAGGAAACTGGTGTTGATCTGCTTAGGCATCAAAACTTCAAAGAAACTACATTAGTGAAGGTGTGGTCAGATCGAGGTGGAATCTCAGGACTTCCACCCTACAATCTCTGCCATTATTTATCAACATCTCGTGGCACCCAAGGCGTGCTTTCAATAAGATGCAACTACATGTTTGGCCAAGATGGTTTTCAATTTAGTGGTGGACAATTGTCTATGAGCTAAGAATGAGCTGGAAATGAGTTGGAGAGTAAGGACGTCAATTTAAACCCAATAATTATTCACGTACGCCATGACCCATTTTGGGAGAGTATAAACATTGCCCCCCCAATTCTTAGAGCTTTGGCACAATTAACCGAAGGGTTAAGGAATTAAACAAACCTTTTATCCTCGTTCCTCTGCTTGGATCGTTGCTGATGCTCAGCTGAAACTACTATATTATCGGCCTTAGCATGAAAAATTCTTGGTCGTGAATCGTCTCGGCCACTTGGCATGCTCTCCTTTCTTTTGGCCCTTGAGCTATCAAGTCATGAAAAACAAAGCTGAAGGACAGTCGTAAGAAATCCTTGTTTCTCGTCGCAATCATGTCTTGGTCGTACGCTTCTCAAAAAAAAAAAGCTCGCATGACTTTAGTATTCTTTGTTGAAAGTGTCTAGTTTGACGACCTTAGGAACTCTATTTATGCTGTAACATCCTGACTTAAATTTCACTAGAAATTTAAATTTTTATTTGTTGTGGACTTAAGAAGCACAAAAGAAAGTTAACTTGTATTGATTTTTGGGGAATTAATTGAGGATATTAGATCCTTTCTCTGGGCAGAACATTGATGTTTCTTACCCTTTTGTTATTTGCTATCCTTTTTATCAACCTGTAAATATTTTGAACATCTATCTTCTATCTTCAGGTTGGTTACGTTTTTAATTTACCGAACATATGTTTTTGTATGTTCCTCATATTTTTGTTGTAATAGTAACCTTGGTCGTTGGTTTTATAAATAAATAAATATTTTATTTAATTATTTATTTCTGCTGACAATAAAAAGTTTGTGTTGCGATAATGATGTAATTAGTAGAGAATTAGGAAAAGTCTAAGTTACCCTTACTTAGCTTTGTATATATACCTTGTTGATGAATGAAAGAAAGATGTGATTATTATTCCCAAAACCCTTATTTTCAAGTTGGTATCAGAGCCAGCCGAAAAGAAGAAGACAAAAAACCGAGCCGCACTCTTAATAGTTTGCTGCTCTTAATAGTTTGCTGCAAAATCAATCAGAACTCTTGTGTAGTCATTCTTAGTATTCATCATGGGCGAGAAGAACGTTGAATCATCTGGGTCAAAATCAATTCCTGTTATTGTTCACTCTGAAGGGGTTTTTAATGCTGGGATCATTCTTAATGAATCAAACTATGACATGTGGTCCCAATTGATGGAGATGCATATTGCTGAGAGGGAGAAACTCTCCTATATTCGTGGCAAGACCAAGCCACCTGCAGAAACAGACGCTGGGTATGAAAAGTGGTATGCTGAAAATCAGAAAGTAAAGAGGTGGCTGTTGATGTCCATGGATCCTGAAATTATAAGACGATATTTACGCTTATCTATTGCCCGCGAAATTTGGAGTGCCCTGTCGAAGGCTTTCTATGACGGAAGCTCAATTACAGGTGTTTTCCTTGAATCAAAAGGCCTTCACGGCCAAACAAAGTGGAAAAACCCTCTCTATATATTATGGAAAGCTGACTGGAATTTTCCGCGAATTGGACCATCGTGATAAAGTGGTCATGCAGCAGGCTGATGATGTTGAAGCATATAGGAAGTCCATCGAACGGAAAAGAGTACATATATTTCTTGCAGGATTGGATGGCGCATTTGAACAGGTACGTGGAGAGATTTTGCGCAAGGAACCGGTCCCGAATTTAGAAGAGTGCTATGCTTTGGTTCAACGTGAGGCAGCACGTCGTACTACCTTGAATGAGGAGTCAGAAAATTCAGAGGCTTCAGCCATGTTGGCTCATAATCTCCCAAATGTGAAACAACAGGAGCGATCCCGTTCTTAGCATAATCCACAAGATCGATCCCAGGATCAATCCCGTACACATGATCAATCTCGTACCAGTGGTATTGACAAACCATCCTACAAATGTACTCATTGTAACCAACCTGGTCACACAAAGAGTCACTGCTATGAAATAGTAGGATATCCAGAATGGTGGGATCACAACCGTGATTCAAAGAAGAAGGGTTCTGGTCAGAACTCTAATGCTGCAGTTGTTGAGGCCAAGATAGATGGCAATGATGGAGTCACTGAACGGGCCTCTGCTATGGTAGCAACGACAGGTAATAACAGTGACAAGGTTTTAAATATTTCTGCATCTGTTTTGAATAACACATGGATGATTGATTCTGGAGCTACAGACCATATGACATTTGATTCTAGACAGGTCCCAATCTTAAAGCCATCTTCCAAAAAATATGTTTCCACTGGTAATGGTACTCCAGCTCCAGTTTTTGGAGAGGGTTCTGTGTCTCTCACTGATGGTTTAAATTTGGACTCTGTTTTAACTGTCCCATCAATTGCTTATAATTTATTGTCGGTTGCTCAAATAACCTTAGCCTTACATTGCATTGTAATTTTTTGGCCTCATTTCTGTGTTTTTAAGGACATCCAAACGAGACAAACGATTGATTGTGGTGTTAGGCGAGGAAAGCTGTATTACTTGGACTTGGTGTCAAAAGGTTCAGATAGGTTGCGTCAGGCCTTGATAGTGAATGGTTCTGAGGAAAAAAAAAAACAATCTGACATCTGGCTATGGCATCGACGTCTGGGGCATGCTTCCTTTGGTTATTTGCAGAGATTATTTCCTAGTTTATTTTCAAAAGTTGATATTTCTGGATTTCGTTGCACTATTTGTGAACTTGCGAAGAGTCATCGTGCCTCTTCTTCATCAAATTTGAATAAAAGTTTAGTTCCTTTTATGATTATTCATTCTGATGTTTGGGGTCCATCTCCAATTACTACTTTAGGTGGATCACGTTGGTTTGTCACATTTATTGATGATTGTACCAGGATGACCTAGGTATGTTTGATGAAATCCAAAGGGGAGGTAAATCTATTGTTTCAAAAATTTCATACTTTGATTCGGACTCAATACAAATCACAGGTTCAGGTCCTCCGTAGTGATAATGGCGGAGAATATATGAGTTCTAACTTACAACAATATTTGACGGCACATGGCATTGTTCATCAGACTACATGTTCCTATACACCCCAACAGAATGGGGTGGCCGAAAGGAAGAATCGACACTTGCTGTAAGTTGTTCGTGCTTCCTTAATTGAAGCACATATGCCTGTGTCCTATTGGGGTGAAGCCCTTACCTCTGCTGCCTATCTAATTAATCGTGTTCCATCCAGCACGGTTCAGTTTCAAACACCACTTAAGGCTCTGCACGATGCTGTCACTGCTCCTACCGTCCATAATCTACCACCTCATGTCTTTGGATGTGTGGCATTTGTCCACCTCCATAAGCATCAGTGGAGTAAGTTGGCTCCTCGAGTATTGTGTTGTGTTTTTTTGGGGTATGCATCAAACCAAAAAGGCTATCGATGTTATCATCCTCCCACTAAAACCATGTATATTACATTGGATGTTGTTTTTCATGAAGATAAGCTGTATTTTTCTTCTGAGTCTGAACTTCAGGGGGAGTACCACCAGGAGGAAGTTCAAACTTTTGATTATGTTGAACCTGTGGACCGAAATGTGAGTCACTTAGATATGAGTGGTATGAACTTGGACGAAAGTGATGATGAACACTCACACAGTCCTATGAATAGATACGAGAGTGGTTTGGATACAAGTGGTGTGCACTTGGATGGAAGTGGTGATGAAAACTCATAATATTGAAAATGAACCAGCAGAATTGATCCCAGTATCCATTTCACCGTTCGACACACCTAACCAATCGCTCGTTGAAGATGCTCCTGAGTCCATACCTGACCCACCTAGAAGACAGCTTCCTCCTCATACTAATAGAGGTGTTCCTAAACCCACATATGAACCAGATCTTACTAGCAAGGTTAAGTACCCTATGAGTAATTATGTGTCCAACCATTGTTTGTCTGAATCAAATAGGTCATTTGTAAATCAATTATCTACTATATCTATTCCTAACAGTGTGCAGGAAGCCTTAGCCGACTTAAAGTGGAAAGCATCCATGAATGAGGAAATGAAATCCTTACAGAAAAACAAAACATGGGAGAACTTGTTGATCTTCCATCAGGAATGAAGATAGTTGGGTGTCGATGGGTCTATACCGTAAAGTACAATGCAGATGGTACCATTAAACGATTCAAAGCACGACTGGTGGCGAAGGGGTATACCCAAACATATGGGACAGATTATATGGAGACTTTTGCACCTGTGGCTAAAATCAATATCGTTCGAGTTCTGTTGTCTCTGGCTGTGAATCTAGATTGGCCATTACAACAATTCGATGTGAAGAACGCTTTTCTGCATGGTGACTTGACAGAAGAAGTTTATATGGATCTCCCACCTGGATGTCTTATACCATAAGGAAATCGAAGAAAGTTGTGCAGGTTGAAGAAGTCATTGTATGGATTAAAGCAATCACCTAGAGCTTGATTTGGAAGATTTACAAAGTCCATGAAAGAGTTTAGCTACAGACAGAGCAACTCAGATCACACTCTTTTTTTTGAAGAAACAGCAGGGTAAGGTCACTGCCCTTATTGTATATGTGGATGATATGATAGTAACAGGGGATGATTCTGAAGAAAAGAAGGCACTGCAGAATTACTTGTCCAAGGAGTTTGAAATGAAAGATCTTGGTCCTTTGAAATATTTTCTTGAGATTGAAGTATCTCGATCTACACAAGGAATCTTTCTATCTCAAAGAAAGTATGCCTTAGATTTGTTACAAGAAACTGGCATGTCAGCATATCAACCAGCAGATACTCCAGTGGAGGAAGGATTGAAATTATGTATTGATTCTAGTCAAGTGCCGACTGATAAAGGGAGATACCAGAGACTTGTAGGGAGATTGATGTACTTGGCGCACACAAGGCCGGATCTTGCATATGCTCTAAGCATTGTTAGCCAATTTATGCATAGTCCTAGAGAACAACACATGAGTGCAGTGATGCGAATTTTGAGATATTTGAAGTCTGCTCCTGGAAAAGGAATTTTGTTTTCTAAGAATGTTGATCATCGAAATATTGAGGCATATACTGATGCTGATTGGGCTAGATCAATAGATGACAGGCGATCAACTTCTGGTTATTTCACCTTTGTGGGTGGTAATCTTGTTACATGGAGAAGTAAGAAGCATAATGTTGTTGCGTGTTCAAGTGCGGAGGCTGAATATCGAAGTATGGCACTTGGGATTGGTGAAGTGTTATGGCTAAGACATCTATTGCAAGATTTGGGGTATCCGGCGAGGCAGCCGATTCGATTATATTATGACAACAAGGCCGCATGTGATTTCGCTCACAATCCAATTCAACATGACCGAACAAAACATGTGGAGGTTGACAAATTTTTTATCAAGGAGAAATTGGAAGCGAAAATTATAGAATTGCCCATGATCCGATCAGAGGATCAACTGGCTGATATCCTTACCAAAGCAGTATCAGATCAGTTGTTTTCAAAATTTGTTGGCAAGTTGGGCATATGTGACATCTATGCACCAACTTGGAGGGGAGTGTTGCGATAATTATGTAATTAGTAGAGAATTAGGAAAAGTCTAACTTACCCTTACTTAGCTTTTTATATATACCTTGTTGATGAAAGAAAGAAAGATGTGATTATTATTCCCAAAACCCTTATTTTCAAGTGTTTGATCCCACCCATTTTACTCAAACCCAAGGGCATCTTAACCTATTTTGGGGATGTTCGGGATTATAATACTCGAGGTACGGGTATTGTAGTTTCGAGCGTTCTCAAGGTTGGTGTTGTTGTGGTGTACCCGGGTTTTGGGGCGTCAGACACGTGCACGTGGATTTTTAAAGATTAATAATTTTTCAAAATGGACCATATCTAGCTAATTATATGAAATTAATAAATGTGATATGAAAATATCTCACTAGATACGATTATTAATTATATTCCCATAATGTTACCGATTTTTGTTTATTGAATTCACTATAAATAATTAGGACTCTATGCTTCGGTCATAACAATGAACCAATCCGAACTAGGCCGGAGTTTTGAGATCACTATTAGATTTACTTTGTGTGTTATGAATTTTCTTCAATATGCCCTTTACAGTTTCCTATTGTAAGATCATTACTCTAAAGCATTTTAGCGTTTATTAATTTATTTTATATGCTTACTTAATTTAATTTCTTTTTTCTCTTTATTTTTACTATAATCATCATATATGGATCTCCCCTCCCCCCTCCCCCTCCTAATTGGCGTATGAAATTTTATGTGGAATATAGGTAAAAAATGACCTTGTCTTGACCTTAGAATTAAATGCAAAAATCGTTTCTACTTTCTTTTTTTTTAATAGCATGTTCTACTTATTTTATAATTGCAGCAATCCTCAAAGATTTTTTCAAAATGTTCATGAGAAATATTTATTCCAATTTATGAAAATATTTGTTGAGGAAGATGAAATATATCTTCAATCGGATCAATGATTTACCAGATATATATATATATATATAAAATTATGGTACGCTAAGATCTTCTCATTATCTTGCCTCCAACTCTTTCCATCTTCATCTACAAATTTCACCCTTTTCCTCTCTCTCTTCCTTCTTCACCTTCACCATTTTCAACCACGACCTCTTCAATTTCTGCTTTCATTGTTTCTTCATAGTTGTCTTACTGCCTCAGCTGCTTCCTAGCTCAATTCCTCAAGTAATGTGTCTGAAACTCTTGGGTTTAGGTCTCTCTCTCTCTCTCTGTACATATTTGATCTCATGTAACCTATGCTGCAGGTGTTATATATTTCTTTAGGGTTTAAAGATCGATCTTCATCTGAAAATGAGTGGCCAAGGAGGAAAAATCGTAATCCATTTATCTAGAGGTGAAATCTTGAGACACCCTACAAGCTAGCTATCTTAATCCATGCATGTCAATATGTTTGGCTTTTATCAGATATATTACTGGTTTATTTTAATTTTTTATGAGTTTTCGAATCTTTTCTTTTCTTTTCTTTTTAGGTCCAAATCGCTATAGATCTCACTCTATCTGTATCTGTCCGTTCTTTTCTTTCTTGTGACAAGTGTTTGAATACTTTTGATAAAATTAAATTAAAAGAAAAGTAACCCAGATAGTCATAGAAGGAAAAAACGATATCAAATGAAATCAAATGAAATAACCAATAAATGGAAAATTGTGTATAGCATTGTGGTTTCAATTAACCTCTTTTTTTTTTTTTTTTTTAATCCGGGCAATTTAATCAATTTCTCTATAATATTTTTTGTGAAAAAAAAAAATGTTTCTTAGTGCTCCTTGTTTTTTTTTTTTATGGAGATAAACCGGATAACCATTGATATAAGTACATGTCCCCTAATTAAACTCCACAAACTGATTTGCTACAAATCTAATGATATATTTTTTTTTTCCTGAGAATCCAAATCTAATGATATATGTACATGTCCCCTAATTAACTCCACAAAGTGATGTGCTAAAAATCATTCCACAATTTGTATATATATATATATATATTAGTAATGCTTCTATGAGCTACAAAATTTTGTTGACTTTAAGCGTCACCAATTTGTAACGGTTGGATGAATTAGCATGCATATATGTTTAATTGTTTAGTTCAAGTGTTAGATGAAATCCAACTTTAGCAAATTGATGATACTTATAATTGTCGCTCATATATTTGAAAGGAATTAATTAGTTCTCAATTTCAAAAATAACTTGATGTCATGATATATTTGGGAATTGATCAATCTATCATACTTATATACATATGTGTATTTCTGATGCAATTAAAGAAGATGAATATTTAGACACTGCAACAACCACTAAATTTGGTGCAAGCGCGCTTTTGGGAGGCACTGATTATTAAAACAAAATTTTGGATGGCACAAACGACCTTATTTATGTTGACGATAATCAAGGTCATGCTCAGCATCCAGAAATTAATAAAAAATAAAGCGAAGTGAGTTCAACATTAACTTTAGTTGTCAGTTGTGTGTGTGGTAAGTAGTTAACGTATAAATTAATTAAGAGTCATACGTACCAAGCTAAGCTACATATATCAAACAATATGTAAGTAATATTTTGGAATTAAGTACGGTTAATTAAAATTTTGTATATATTACTGGATGTTGAAATCAGATGAGCTTAATTAAATCCTCGTTGATATCATATATATAATTATATATTAAATTCATAAAATTTTCCCTTTAATTGGCAGGATGAGAATAATCACGAAACTGATGATGAGGAAGAGGAGGAGGAGGAGCATGATATTGAAGTAGTGCAACGTCAAACAACTGCACCATCCAACGTCATCCCAAACCCAAACCCACTCCTTCACCCATTCATGAACATCAACCCTAACTACCACTGTAGCCACCAGGTGAATATATGCAACTTTATATTAATTATTAATTATTATAGACAAGATTAATTGCGTTAGTTAATTTGTTGTTTCAAATTAAGCAAAATTTTGATGAATTGCGATGTTTGATGTATTGTAGTGGTGCTTCAAAGAAAGGCAGGAGAGGATCCAAATAATTATATTCCTCTGGCCTTACACAAGAAAAAAGAAGACGATTATTATTGGCACAACTTCTAGACTTCGAGTGCTGCTACAATCTCTGATCTATTGCTACCTAGCTAGGCCTGCAAATTAAGTAATTAAGCTTCCTTGCACAGTTCAGATATTGCATTGTGACTTGTGAGGTTTTTGAAATTGGAAGAGTGTGATTGGTTCTATAGATAGGATAATAGAGCTGATGAGGAGCTACTTGATTGTGTGGACGAAAGGGAGGAATTTCTTTATGAAGTTAAAACTAGCTCATTTAGGAATTCAGATTCTTGAGTGAATAAAAAAATAGAGGCATTTTTTCTAGTGTTCCAAGTAAATTTTGGCTTATTGTCCCTTTACATACCAAAAAAAAGGGCCTTTTATCATTTTATATATTTGTATATTTGTAATAAACTAAGAATATTTATTTATTTTCTATTAATTTTAGTTTCTGAATAGGTTCCACAAAAGGCCTCAGCTTTTAGTCTTACCTAGGGCTTCTTAAAGATTGTTGGGATCTATTGATACCAAGGCCTAGATTATAAAAAGATTCATAAGCTAACTTCAAAACGACAAACCTTGGGTTGATTATCGGTGAAAACAAAAAAATTAAATACACTATCAATCGCTTAGTAGTGGCCACTTAGTGTTTTGCGTTATTTGTTGCGGATATTTGCTCTACTGAAAAACAATATATATATATACACACACAAAGAGAGGACCTCCGCATTAGAGTTCAATGATTGCAACTGTTTATTTTTTAAGCCTCTACTCAAAATCATCCCTACCAAATATTAAAGTTATAAATCAAAATCTCTTATAAATAACCTTTATAAATAAGAATCATAATAGAGTCATATATCAAAATCTTTTATGGTACCAAAGATCATAACAATGAAATTAAATAATGAGCCATTCTAAATCCTTTGTAACCTCAAATCAACAGATTTCTCAACTATGACAATAAAGTAGAAGAGGTTGTTACACACTCATCCACAGAGGGTTCTCCTCCTCACTAGTGTCCTTCGATGTGGAGGGTGTTGGGATGTCGATACTAGGGGTCCTATTCCACCAACTTCCTCCCTCTGAATTTGAGAGATCAATCAAGCTAACCATTTGTCCTAAGTGTATCTTGCACTCACAAATTGTGTGGGGGTGCAGAATCACCAAAGCGGTTGATCCCTTGCTCAACCAGTCCAAAACAATTGCATGCATTTCAAACTAGTTTTGTATATCAACATAAGTTTCAACAAAACTATAATCAATTGCCAAACTGGCCCAAACACTCACAAGGCATATAAGTTACAAACAAACAGGTTTATCACGCTTAAGTCAATTACCTTTTAACAGAAGCTTTGCACATTTAATCACTAATTAAGTTGAATGGAGTTCCAAAGCAGTTAATAATCACATGCCAAACATAAGTATAAAATCATAAATCTCATATTATTATGGCATTGTTTCACACATTATTATTCCTCACAACTATCCAGGAATAATTAAGTTCATAAAATGCAAATGCATGTTAACAATAAATAACCATGCAATGCGTACCTTTCCTCCAATACAAAGCTTACCTGTCAAAGTTTAAAACAGTGGACTTGCCCTAATTTATCCCCAATATCCTACTCATAGCTAGGTAGACCTTAGATAGTGAAATGTCCTCTAATGGAAGCATATAAGACTATATATTTCCCTCTAACAAAATACTCAAAACACGTTAGAGTTTACATTCTTGATTCAAATTACTATGAATGCTAATGTAATGCATAGGCAGACTCCATGAAAGAGAAATTTGCTCCCAATGAACCATTTATGTATCATGCATATGCATTCATGTTATGATAGTTCCATATATATATATGCATGTTAAGTTCATTATACAAGTCATGCAAGCATGTTTCTTAATTAGAGTGATGAAACCAGTAACTCACATTAAGGGCATCATTTTAGTGTAGCAGACTTTGTATTATTTCCATACTTATTTCAAATCAAGGGAAGATAATTAACCATCACCTTATCAGTTTCAACTCCTAGCTTTTAGTCCAATTAGTTTACATTCCTAAAGATATGTATTACTAATTTTAGGCTATGAAACCAGGTACCTTATTATCTTAATTTGTTTCATGATAGTGTCCAAAATATGCATGGAGGTTTTAACTTATCTAAGGCAAGTTATTTTCCTATTAATCTCGAGTTCATACAGAAAGGAGGGTTTCACTCTCACTAATCATGCACTTACAACATATTAGTTTAACAAATAGGCATGATGTCAAACAAAATAAACTCATAAGCAACACAGACCTAGGCAGTTTATTTAATTCACTTTATATTGTGTCTCATTTTCCCCTAACCTGGTGAAGCAAGTTGAAGTCATCAACATTCTACACTATGTTGAGTTTCTTATTCAAAGTGAATAGCTACTAGTAGAAAAATCAAAGAAGTGTGAAAGCTATAAAACCAAGGCAATGTAAATTTCTTTGCATAACAACTTAGTAATTCACAGCAAGAAAGATATAAATCAATTTAAAAAATTCAAGCTTATTCCATCACCAAGTACATAGCACCAAGAATTCAATCACATGCACTGATATAAATTTATACATATAGATATAAGAAAAACATAGGTTTTAAGTGGGCTGGCTCCCCCTACCTTAAATGAGGTCCCAATTCTTCTCGTACTCCCAAGAAGGTTGATGTCCTAGTCCAAGACATAATAGAATCATAAGCAGCCTTAGTGAATCAAACTTAGGGTTTTCTAGTGTCAAGTGGCTTATTGACTAATTAAGTTAGGTAGCATCCAAGTTCCTAATTTCATAAGAAACCACGACCTGACCTTATACAAGTTTTAAATCATGTATTAAGTCATATTTCAAAGCTTAAAACCAAAACAAAAGTCATAAGAATAAAAGAGGTAGTCTGCAGAATTCAAAATCAAACTTTTTAATTCAAAACATAAGGTTTAACAACCCAAATCATGATTTATTTGAAAATAGGTTTCCTTTTGCCTTTAGAATATCCTTAGGGATGAAATGAAACTTAGAGCAAGAATTTTCAGATTTGTACAAAAATAGCCTTTTCAAGATCAAAATAGCAATGTTGGCTCTGCCATTTCTATAAAATCACACAAAAATAAATTGGCTAAGAACAGAGCATTTGGAATTGTATAAGTATGGTTTTCGAAGAGTTAAAACTCACACCAAAAAACTTATTTTTCTTGTGTACTGTTCATATGGTCAAAAATCCTATCTAAGTGTGTACATGTCCAAATTAAGTGAAATCAATTGAAATTTTTTTGAAAACATGTATATTAATTACTATAACAATTACATAACCAAATTCCAAGTGTACAAAATTCTATACCCAAAACTAAAATGTTGTTTCATTGAAAATTTAAGTAAAGAACTACAATATTTAAGGTATTTTGTAAAATACACTATAAATCCATAACAGGTCAGATTCAAGTGATTCTTAACTCGAAATAAAGGTAAGGGTGTCTAGTTTCAAACCCTAGAATATCAAAACCAAAACTTTTTTAAATCAATACATAATCCGAAAACAAGCAATCAAGGTCATAAGATGGAAAAGTTGCTAAACAGGAATTTAGGAAAACATGTAAACCCTTGGACTCATGGAATACTATTAACCCTAGCCACTTAACCAATACTTCAATTCTAGAAACTAAACTCCCGAGCTTCCGAGCTCCCTAGCTTCCGAGCTTCCTAGCTTCCGAGCCACCGACCCTCACAATGTCTGACGGAGGTCCTATCCTCGACCAAGTCGACAACACCCCGCTGGTTGACAAGCGAGGTAAGAAGACTGCCGAATCTGATCAGGAAGAGTACATTCAGCGTTTGGAGGCTCAGCTCCAACGAACCCAGGAACAGCTCGACCTCCAGAAAGGTGCAACACAGCTTTATGAGCGACTCCTCCGTGACAGGGAAGGACATACCACTCCCCGGAGTGGTGAGAGGAGGAACCCCCATGACAGGGACGAACACACCACTCTCCGGAGTGGTGAGATGAGGGATCCCCCCCGAAGGGACCAAAATGTTCCCCGCCAATTGGATGTAGGGCAAGGTAGCCATCCGCCCCCAGGTTTCCAAAAAAGACTTATCCACCCGGTCAGCCGGGCCCGATCTGGCGAGCATCCTACCCGCTCTGAAGAGTTCCACATTTATCGGGACTGTCGTCATCTGCTCGACGACAACCGCTCTCGGCGAGAAGAGCAGCGGACGAACCGGGGCGAATCCGACCCACGTCCCCGAGACCTGGAGGAGGAGCAAGGGCGATCCAACCCGCGTCCCCGAGACTTGGAGGAGGAGCAGGCCCCCCGTCCCAAGCGACGACGGGGAGAAGAGCAGGTCCTCTCGGCTGGGCGCCGCGCAGAAAGTGACACTTTCATAAGTGAACAAGTCGCTGACTCCGGTAACAGCGGCTCTCTTCCACCAGACCAGCTCCAACAACTTCTCATGGACATCAGTGAGCGCCTGAGAAGAGTGGAGGGAGGAAGTCGTGGTGGGCACCCATCTTTAGAAACAAGGGAGCTGCCTGGACCTTTCACAGCTCGCATCCTATCCGCTCCTCCGGTTGGCGACGTCCGACCTCCCAAAATCACTCCATACACAGGGAAGACCCATATGACCACCTCATGAGTTTCAGATCCGCTCTGGAATCTAAAGGTGCTGATGACATTACGAAGTGTCGAATCTTCCCTTCCACCCTCTCTGGCAGTGCAAGGGACTGGTTCTACCAACTTCCTCCGGGCTCGGTTGATTGCTTCAACGAGCTCCGAGAGCTCTTCCTAGGTCAGTATATCATCCAGACCGATAGAATCTACACCACGGATGACCTGACTCGAGTCCGACAAGGCAGCAGGGAATCCCTCCGGGAATACATTACTCGATTTCAGCTAGAGCGATCCCGGTGTCGCGACTGTGATGAGAAGGTAGCCTTCGCCGCCTTCAAGGGTGGTCTCCTAGAGGGGGACTTCTTGTTTGAACTCAACCGCCGCAATCCGCGCACCTACAAAGAACTTATGCAAGAAGCCATTGCCTATGCTACTGCGGAATTCAAAACATATGGGAAGAAGCCGTCCACCATGGATCGCCCAAGTACCGACCAGGCCATCATAGTGCCACCCCAGCCCAAGCCCTACTCGGGTAACCAACATGGGGGGTCCGGGAAAAAGTTCAGTAAATTCACCAAGAAGCAATTTGGTGATGGTAGAGGTAGAGGACAACGAAGGGAGGAAACTTATCAGACATCCTACGCCTCCAGGTTCAAAGTCTATACAATTCTCACTGTTACTTATACAGAATTGTATCCTCAGATCAAAGACATACTCCCCAAGCTCCCACCCCGCCCACCACAAACACGGTACCGGGCCAACAAGAACTTCTTTTGCCTTTATCATAATGATCATGGCCATGACACCGAGGCATGCAGAGCCTTTAAAGAGGCAATCGAAACTTTGGTACAGGAAGGAAAATTGGATGGCTTTATAGACAAGGAGGCCACCGAGAAGGCCAAGGCCGAAGGACAACGACGGGGGCGGGTCAATACCATCTGTGGGGGCCCGACCCTCGCTGGCAACTCCAACAGGGCTAGGAAGGAATACGCCCGAAGTGCTCAGCAATGCTCCGGCGTTATGGCTGTAGACTTCCACCGTGGAAAGAAGACTCCTAAGCTCGGGTGGTCGCCCATTTCCTTTGCTGAGGAAGAGGAACTTGATTTGATCTTCCCACACGATGACCCCTTGGTCATTGAAGCCACCATAGCTAATTTTGATGTGGCTCGGATCCTTGTTGATTGTTGTAGCTCCGTCAACATCCTCTTCGCCTCCGCCTTCACAGCTCTTGGGATTGACCAAGAGAGGCTTGACCGGTCGGTCGCTCCTTTACTTAGCTTTTCGGGCGATGTGGTCACCCCTCTTGGCGGGATCTACCTTCTACTCACCCTTGGGCGGTATCCTTCGTCTGCTACCACAACCACTCAGTTTTTGGTGGTCGACTGCCCCACAGCGTACAACGTCATCCTGGGACGACCAGCCCTTAACCAACTGAAAGTTATGATTTCCACTCACTTGCTTCTGATCAAGTTCCCGACCCCATGTGGCACGGGGGTAGTCAAAGGCAACCAAGTGTCAGCCAGGTCCTGCTATACGACTTCCGTCAAGAAGAAGAAAGAGGCCATGCCCTCTATGGCTGTTTCTGTCTCCCCTACCTGCCCTACCCCGGACCCTCCCGAGGATCCTCGTGATGCATCTTTTAGAGCTATCGCCCAACCAGATGACAATCATGTGGAAGAAGTTCTCATCTCACCTGCCTACCCGGACCGCAAGGTACGGGTCGGAACCCAGCTCAGTACTGCTCTCCGGGATGAACTCATCAACTTCCTTCGTGCCAATGCTGAAGTCTTTGCCTGGTCCTATGATGACATGCCTGGGATCTCTCCGGAGGTGATCTCCCATCGCCTAAGTCTTAATCCGCGGCACCGCCCAGTCCGCCAAAAACGCAGGCAGTACAAGCCCGAAATCTATGCTGCTATGAAGGAGGAAGTCGACAAGTTACAAAAAATTGGTTTCATCCGCGAGGTTTCCTACCCGGATTGGCTGGCCAATGTTGTGATGGTCAAAAAATCAAATGGCAAGTGGCGGATGTGCGTCGACTTCACTGACCTTAACAAGGCCTGCCCCAAGGATAGTTTTCCTCTTCCTCGAATTGACCAACTGGTTGATGCCACAGCAGGCCATGCACTCCTTAGTTTCATGGACGCCTACTCCGGCTATAACCAAATCCTTATGCACAGCTCCGACCAGGACAATACGGCCTTCATTACTGACAGGGGCCTATATTGTTACAAGGTCATGCCTTTCGGACTCAAAAATGCCGGGGCCACCTACCAGCGGTTGGTCAACTCCATTTTTTCAGAATACATTGGTAAGTCCATGGAGGTCTATGTGGACGACATGCTTGTCAAGAGTGTCCGGGCGGAGGACCACGTCCACAAACTTTCTGAGATGTTTTCCGTGCTCAAGAAGTACCAAATGCGCCTGAACCCTGCCAAGTGCACGTTCGGCGTATTTTCGGGAAAATTCCTTGGCTTCATGGTAAGCCAAAGGGGGATCGAGGCCAACCCTGAAAAAATCAAAGCCTTGATCGATATGCAATCTCCCAGGACTCAGAAGGAAGTGCAGAGCCTAACGGGCAGGGTCGCCGCCTTGACACGATTCATATCCAAGGCCACCGACCGTTGCGCCCCATTCTTCAAAACCCTTAAGGCTCGGACAAAATACATTGACTGGACTCCGGAGTGTGAGAAGGCCTTCCAAGATCTAAAAGAGTACATGGGCAAATCACCTCTACTTTCTAAACCCGAGCCAGGGGAAGAGCTACTCCTCTACTTGTCCGTTTCCCTGACAGCCACCAGCTCAGTCCTCATTCGACTTGAGGATAGGGTTGAGCACCCAGTGTACTATACTAGCAAGGCCCTGCAAGATGCTGATACCAGATATCCAGAGATAGAAAAATTAGCCCTTGCCTTGGTCACATCAGCCCGGCGCCTCCGCCCATACTTACAGGCTCATCCTATCGTGGTTCTCACCAATCAACCACTTAGGCAAGTATTGCAGCGGCCTGAGGTCTCTGGCCGACTTATCAAATGGTCCATTGAGTTGAGCGAATTTGACATTTCCTACCGCCCAAGGCCCGCAATCAAGGGACAAGCCATTGCAGACTTCATTTCAGAGTCTACATTCCTACCCGAGGCTGAGCCCTCCTCCACCATTGTGTCGACCACCGACCCACCAACTTCTTCTACTCCAGCAATCAGGTTGGATCGCCCAATCTGGTCTTTATATGTTGATGGATCTTCTAATCAACAGGGCAGTGGAGCCGGACTTGTTTTGATCGCCCCTGACCAGACCACCATTGAATATGCTCTTCAATTCGGCTTCCAGGCATCCAACAATGAGGCTGAATATGAGGCCCTCATTGCCGGCTTATCTTTGGCACTACATATGGACGTTGAGCAACTCCGAATCTACAGCGATTCTCAACTTGTGGTGAACCAGGTCACGCAGGAATACCAGACCAAGGGTGAGCGCATGGCCGCCTACTTCACCAAAGTTCAAAGCCTACTCAATCAATTCTCAGCATACCAGCTCATACAAATCCCTAGGGCAGACAATGAGAGGGCGGATGCCCTAGC